>JAODUO010001374.1:165000-202269 GCA_025642075.2 Ridgeia piscesae | reverse complement strand
CACACACACAGACACACACACACACACACACACACACACACACACACACACAACAAACACAAATACACAACACAATACACAAATACACAAATACACAAATATACACCACACTCAGACACACACACACATACACACACACACACACACACACGCACGCACGCACACAAACACATACACACACACACACACCAACACAACACTCTCACACACACACACACACACACACACACACACACACACACACACACACACACACACACACACACACACACACACACACACACACAACACCACACACACGCGCCACACACACACACACACACACACACACACACACACACACACACACACACAACACACACACACACACACACACACACACACACACAACACACACACACACACACCGCACACACACACACACACACACACACACACACACACACACACACACACACACAGACACACACACAAACACACACACCAAACCCATGTCCCTCATGCCTCAACCCATCACCAAACATGAAGCCCCTGCATGACAATCTCAAACTGTAGTTACAACATCCACAACACCTACGAAGGTACGTAAATAATAACCACATAAAGTGTTCCTACACCAATCTCCTGTGTGCCTGCTCTCTGTCTCTTTATGGCCACCAGAATGCTGCGTCTTACATAACAAAGCTGGCAAGCTCAACACTTTTCTTCGCTAAAATCAATGACTGTCCACAGTTTCTACGAAGCAATCGGGCAAATCTAAAAGCTGTTAATGCTGAGATAATCTCTCCACGATAGTAATTACAACTACACCCAAGTATCGACACCACCAATCAATATTTATTTCGAAATTGCATTGCAACCTTAAGTGTAGAATTTTTCAGTCGCAACGATCTTGGCATTACATTACTCTTCAGGCGTACGCAATATGTAGGCTGACCTGCCGCAGTTTTTGTTTTTTGTTCAGTTCATTATTCTGTGTGAGCGTAACATTACATTGCATCATACTAAACTGTAAAATATTACCTATGACAGCGCGCGAGTAGGCGATGTTATTGGTCATTTTCACGCTCGCTCTAATGTTTTTTGTTTTGTTTTGTTTTGGACAGATATAATGTAGGAGAGAATAATCGTAATGCCTATTGTAAAACGCCTTTTACGCATACACTGTGTGGGTAGATATTTTTCTGGGATAACATAGGTGTATTTACACCTATTGGTATATTTAGGGCTCCTAGGCCATGTATGCAGGCTAAGAATTATATAATTATAAGGAGGGCTGTTTACCCCGCGAGAAGAGACCCGCTATGGAATGTTTCCTATACAATTTATATGCTATAATTTGCAGGGTCCAAAAGTTCAGTGGACCTTGCCAATATTTCTAGGACTACAAGCCAGCGTATATGCTAATTTTTAGGGCCATCTGGTCTAGGGAGAGTGAACCTTACCCAGTTATTTTGGAACTGTATTTGTATTTGTTTAGTTGTTGGAGTATTTTAGCTAGTTTCTTAGATTTGTACTGTTAGGATTTTGATGTAATAAACTGTGGTAAACTTGTATATATTGGTTTGTAGTTGTACTGGGTGAGTGAACGTGTGCCCGAGTCCGCCATTAGACGCCCCCGTGCCGACCGCTCGCGCCAAACGCTACAATTGGTGCTGGATTTATCTCGCAAACGCTACATGTGTAGTTATGTGTGCGTGTGCGTGTATATATATATATATATATATATATATATATATATATATATATATATATATATATATATATTACGTGTACGTGTACGTGTACGTGTACGTGTACGTGTACGTGTACGTGTACGTGTACGTGTACGTGTACGTGTACGTGTACGTGTACGTGTAGTGTACGTGTTGTACGTGTAGTGTGTACGTGTGTACGTGTACTGTGTATGTGTAAGTGTTTAGTGTGTTTGTGTTTGTATGTATATATATATATATATATATATATATATATATATATACATATATACATATATACATATATACATATATACATATATACATATATACATATATACACGCACACGCACACGCACACGCACACGCACACGCACACGCACACGCACACGCACACGCACACGCACACGCACACGCACACGCACACGCACACGCACACGCACACGCACACGCACACGCACACGCACACGCACACGCACACGCACACGCACACGCACACGCACACGCACACGCACACGCACACGCACACGCACACGCACACGCACACGCACACATTCTTGTTTTGTGTGTCAAGTGGGGACATTAGTTTTTAACTTACGACTGGGGACTGCATATGTTAACAATACTAGACACATGAATGTGACAAAGTAAGTTATATTTATAATTGTAAACATAAATATGAATCCAAGGGGTCAGGAGTATTGTGGATGTGCCTCCTACAAAGTAGGAATTTGGTATGCCTGCAAACCTTTTATAATAGGTCCATGCTAATGTGCCTCTATACTGTTTGAAATGTGGCTCGGTTTAAGTGATAATAATAAGTTGTGACATTTTCCGATATCACCACTCCAGATGAGGCAGTGAAGCTATGGTGGTGCAGTATCAACAAAAATATAGACTACACAATTTGGTTCACCGGCAAGTAGAGGTTTTTGTACCCTCAAGACGATTTCTGAATCTGCCCCTCTATGTGATATTTTATTTGTCTGTATTAATGGGTGGGTGTACTTGTTAAATTGTATATAAGTAAAGACGACATAAAGTAAAAAACATGTTATCAAAATTATTTCATGAGATTGACTAAAAATAGTGGCAAGCACAATATAAATATAACTACAGATATAGTCACTGCACTTGATGTATGTATTTATGTTTTATATCATGTCAGATAACAAACACAGTAGCAATAAAACAATTAGGGAACAGTTGAAAACGTATTAGTACGTTTAGAAATATTCGTGTTATCGAACATCCAGCACTAATACATGCTATTTGAAATACTAATTAGTCCAAAAACGTTAATCCCGTTCATTAAGCTTTCAAATTATGCCTTTCCCAGAAAAAAAACCATTAGCCTTAGCAAACATGTGCATAGTGCTACATGTCGTGGGCGAATTGTTCAATATTCTGAAAGAATTGTCGTACGAAAACATATTTCAGGAAATTTACTTTTGCAAAGAGTTCACCCATAACACACACACACACACACACACACACACACACACACACACACACACACACACACACACACACACACACACACACACACACACACACACACACACACACACACACACACACACACACACACACACACACACACACACACACACACACACACACACACACACACACACACACACACACACACACACACACACACACACACACACACACACACACACACACACACACACACAAATGTTACAGAAACATGCTGTAAATAGATAATATTATAACATTACATAACAAATAAATATAGCACTTTGGCCATGTTAGATATTGTGCTTTATGAATAATAAATATATTAAATAAAGTAACTGGATTATACTTTATTTTTAAAAAAATCAGTAGATGTAAAATAACTTTTTAAATATCTTTAATGCTTCGTACTAGTCAGGGTCCTAGCCTTGTGGCTGAGAGTTACATGTGTAATTGCGATATGTTTACTCAACTCTATGAAGGGTACCGGCTAGAGATAGTGGCGAATACTTTTCTTTTATACAATTAGTATTTTCACATATTAATTTCAGTGTGGCGGAATGTTTCCCACAGTAGTAGAAATATTCGATATAACAGGTCTGAGTAATGTATAACATGTGTGGCATGTAAATATTATAACATGAATACATTTTTTTTATTACCATGGTATTAACTTTTGCTAAGTGTGTCGTCATAAAATAAATATCATACATGTCCGAGCCATGTGAATTGTCACTTTGTTTCTTGTATAGGCAGATGCGGATGTACAGCAAAATGCCACGAAGCTGGTATGCAGTATCACCCAAAGAGAGTGAAGTCACACAATGTCATCGATATTCAAGCTGATGTAGTACACTAAAGAATGTCGAACCTGTCTTACAGTGTCGAGAGAGGTTGACCAAAGGTTCATGCCATATTTGCGAGACCATGGCATCCACCGTTCCATCACCAACTGCAAAGCTAGTCAGGAGTCACCTTATTTGCATGTCAAGCAACCTGCATTCTACATTGGTCTTTGCTACTATCTATATTTGTTCCCTTAATTGTTTTGTTTTATATATATATATATATATATATATATATATATATATATATATATATATATATATCTTATATATATATATATCATCCTTAATTGTGTGTAAGTGATTTTTTGTTTCATATTGTTTGTGGTAGTGGATATCTCATGATGTTTTTTCTTTATGCCTAGCTGGTTTTTCTGTTTTTCTTTTGGTTTACTGCCAGACACACACTGTTAACAAAGTGTTGTTGCACATTGATATGCTGATTTTAGTAAAAAATTAATTACGGACAAATGGTAACTGACGAAACGTTTCTTCAATTTACAGGTGGTATTACAAATAGTTGTCTAAACAATATTTTAAGCATTGGCAATACTACTGACGAAAATAACAAATTGCCAATAATACGCAGATCATCATAATTTATTATGATTTTGATAAATTTAACTCATTAGCCCAAACAAATGGTAAACAATTCAGGATTTTAAGCTCAAATATACAGTCTATAAATGCAAAGTTTAGTGAACATGAGGCATTTGTAAATGATTTATCTTCGTTAAACGTTATTTTTAGCATAATATGTCTTCAGGAGAGTTGGTTATCTGAAAATGATGACTTGTCGTTAATTCAGTTAACTGGATATAACTGTATTTCACAAGGAAAATGTTGTAGTAGTAAAGGTGGGTTGTTAATATATATAGATAAACGCTTTGATTACGAAATAAAGATGAATTTAAATATATATGACGGCGGACAAATATTAGAAATAAATTCAATGCATTTTTTTTTACCAATATAGGTAGTAATCTGGCAAATAATATTAAATATAAAGGCATTCGTGGATATACATATTATTTAAATAAAATAGTAGAAAGTAACTTTTCATTTAAATACGTTGAAGAAGATGTCATAAAGAGGACAATAATTAATTTACCCAACAAAAGGTAGCTATGGATACTATGGTCTCTCCACTAAATTGCTAAACATTCTTGAACCAGCATTAACCAAATATCTAGCTAACCACAGGAATATTCCCTGATAAATCAAAAAAATTCAAAGGTAATCCCAGTCTATAAAAAGGAGAGCCAACAGTATTCAGTAAATATAGACAAATATCACTTCTACCAGCTATTTCAAAAGTACTTGGGGAAATATTTTTGAACAACTGTCCTCTTATTCTCAACTTTTATTTGATCATCAGTATGATTTTCGACCGAAACAGTCAACAGAATGTGCGGCACTTGAATCAATAGACAGAATAACAACCCAACTGGACAATGGTGAAATGCCAATTAACATTTATTTAGATCTTTCCAAAGCTTTTGATACCATTGATCATACAATTTTAATTGATAAATAGAAATACGACCACTTTTATTTATCATATATATCAATGATTTTGCTCAAGCAACAATATTTTTAAACTTTCTCATTCATGCCAACGATACAACTCTATCAAGTACACTAAACACGTACAATGATAACATAAAGAAACATTAATAAACGAAGAACGTCTTAAGATAAGTGAATGGCTCAAAATCACTACTAAACTATCACTAAATGTAGTAAACTCTAAATACATATTTCAAAAGAAACATATACAGACACTCAACCTGAAGATAGACAATATAGATATTAAACAAGTTATCGATTTTAATTGTTTGGGTTTAATTATAGATACGAATTTAAACTGGAATACGGAGAAAAAAATGCGTGTTCTAAAAAAATGGAATTTTAAACAACTTGAAACATGTTACCTATGGATATTACAAAAAAATATTATATAATTCATTAATAGTGCCACACATAATTTACTGCATCATGGCATGGGGCTTTGAATCAAGCAGAATAATAAAACTACAGAAAAAAGCCCTGAGAAGTATTACTTTAATAATACTGTTAATGGTTTATGGTCATCTTGGCGTAAATTAAAACGAGGTTGTCTGTTCCTTGATTAGCTAGGGTAGATAATTATCATCACTATATTTGCTAAATAAGTTGCAATTTGTATCAGTATGATCAGCAGTATATATTTATGGTTTTGTTTACAATTTGAATATTTCATGCACACAACAATAACATTGTAAACTAGTTTACACAAGTTTGGCTAATTGAAGTGCAATTGACATTCTAGCAACATTATGATTATAATAAGTGTCGAACACACCTCACTTTGCTTTACTAGAATCCTAATTGAGAGAAAAACAACTAAGCGGATGGTGATAGCGATTTGATGCTGAAAATTAATAACACTTAGTCTTAGTCCAACCCTAATAAAATATAACCACTGCAATACTTGTGACTAGTAATGTTAGTTCACATTCACATTAAGAAAACACTGTTTAAACTAATTACAGGTCACGATGATTGCGATGTTTTGTTACGTTTATTAATAATAATTGCAAGAAAGGAAGCGCATCAATAAATGATTAACATAAACTATAATATGCATGGTTCACGCATATGTTAATTCAGCAGTCACCATGTTTACGCTGGTCACAGTAGACGTTAACCTTTGTCATGCATGTAAGTCCATAAACAACACTCAAAACGAGGTGGAACGACATCCTGGACCGGATATACATTCCAGACTGGCTAGATGCGGGCCGTAACGTCGCGCTAACCTTTGCCAAGAACCGCTAACCTTTGACATGAACCGCTAACCTTCGACGTTCTGGACCGCTCGACGTTCTGGACCGCCACACCGGCAACGGCGCAGCCCGGCATGATGGTTATTTACTGAAATAAGATCAAGTTGCCAAGCAGTTTATCTAGTCGATTTTCTAATGGGTGGTCGTAACTTCATGTCGAGAGTTTATAGTCTAGCCAGTCCTGTGTAGCATCTTTTAAGAGAGAGATGAGTGGTGAGTCAGGCTATATGCCTCGCAATTTTTCTGAGCTGAAAATGGGGGGAGGACAATTCCTATGCTGTCCACCCCACGCTGAAAAGTGGAGGGACGCGTCCCCCCGTCCCCCACCGATCGACGCCCGTGTGTCTGAGTACACACTGCGGGCCAATGTGTGAGTCTAACCCGTGCCACGATAATGGCGGTTGTGTGTATAATTCCAAGACAAGAAAACTATCGTGCGTGTGCGTTGGTAACTTCACGGGTACATATTGCAACGGAACTGTAGCAGCAGCAGTAGCAACAACAACAACAATAACAACAACAACAGCACCGACAAAAGCAACTAAAGCAACAGAAACAACAGAGACAACTGCAACAAGAGGAACATTTCTAAATCAGTCTTCTCATGTTACATCTGATAGCCGGGATTATCATCTGCATTATCGTTGTAAAGAAAAGACGTGCCCGGGAGAAGGACGAGAAGGACCGTCAGAAGCTATTATTAGCTGAACAAGAATCAAGTTTCTTTTCTAGCTTGTTCTGATGCCTGCAGTGGACTTTCACGGTTTACGCGAAACAATTCACTTGTATCAAACCCAGGAGTGTTGACTGATGGTAGTACTCGTTACGGTTACACACAAATGTTGAGTAGACATTTGTGTCAGGTGATGCAATAAAACATCTGAACCAGTCTTTGTCAACTGCCACAGAGAATGTGACACAGAAAATGTGACATCGCGTTTTGGTTTTGTTTGGCTTTGTGTTGTATGGAGTTACCCGTTACCGAAGGGTGTCCCAGTCCACGTGTTTTGTTTGGCTTTGTTTGTGGAGTTACCCGTTATCGAAGGGTGTCCCAGTCCATGTGTTTTGTTTGGCTTTGTGTTGTATGGAGTTACCCGTTACCGAAGGGTGTCCCAGTCCATGTGTTTTGTTTGGCTTTGTGTTGTATGGAGTTACCCGTTACCGAAGGGTGTCCCAGTCCATGTGTTTTGTTTGGCTTTGTGTTGTATGGAGTTACCCGTTACCGAAGGGTGTCCCAGTCCATGTGTTTTGTTTGGCTTTGTGTTGTATGGAATTACCCGTTACCGAAGGGTGTCCCAGTCCATGTGTTTTGTTTGGCTTTGTTTGTGGAGTTACCCGTTACCGAAGGGTGTCCCAGTCCATGTGTTTTGTTTGGCTTTGTTTGTGGAGTTACCCGTTACCGAAGGGTGTCCCAGTCCATGTGTTTTGTTTGGCTTTGTGTTGTATGGAGTTACCCGTTACCGAAGGGTGTCCCAGTCCATGTGTTTTGTTTGGCTTTGTGTTGTATGGAGTTACCCGTTACCGAAGGGTGTCCCAGTCCATGTGTTTTGTTTGGCTTTGTGTTGTATGGAGTTACCCGTTACCGAAGGGTGTCCCAGTCCATGTGTTTTGTTTGGCTTTGTGTTGTATGG
Organism: Ridgeia piscesae; assembly: GCA_025642075.2. Taxonomy (NCBI): domain Eukaryota; kingdom Metazoa; phylum Annelida; class Polychaeta; order Sabellida; family Siboglinidae; genus Ridgeia; species Ridgeia piscesae. The sequence continues at coordinate 193,789 of JAODUO010001374.1, read as the reverse complement.
AATTACCCGTTACCGAAGGGTGTCCCAGTCCATGTGTTTTGTTTGGCTTTGTGTTGTATGGAGTTACCCGTTACCGAAGGGTGTCCCAGTCCATGTGTTTTGTTTGGCTTTGTGTTGTATGGAGTTACCCGTTACCGAAGGGTGTCCCAGTCCATGTGTTTTGTTTGGCTTTGTGTTGTATGGAGTTGCCCGTTACCGAAGGGTGTCCCAGTCCATGTGTTTTGTTTGGCTTTGTTTGTGGAGTTACCCGTTACCGAAGGGTGTCCCAGTCCATGTGTTTTGTTTGGCTTTGTGTTGTATGGAGTTACCCGTTACAGAAGGGTGTCCCAGTCCATGTGTTTTGTTTGGCTTTGTTTGTGGAGTTACCCGTTACCGAAGGGTGTCCCAGTCCATGTGTTTTGTTTGGCTTTGTGTTGTATGGAATTACCCGTTACCGAAGGGTGTCCCAGTCCATGTGTTTTGTTTGGCTTTGTGTTGTATGGAATTACCCGTTACCGAAGGGTGTCCCAGTCCATGTGTTTTGTTTGGCTTTGTTTGTGGAGTTACCCGTTACCGAAGGGTGTCCCAGTCCATGTGTTTTGTTTGGCTTTGCGTTGTATGGAATTACCCGTTACCGAAGGGTGTCCCAGTCCATGTGTTTTGTTTGGCTTTGTTTGTGGAGTTACCCGTTACCGAAGGGTGTCCCAGTCCATGTGTTTTGTTTGGCTTTGTGTTGTATGGAATTACCCGTTACCGAAGGGTGTCCCAGTCCATGTGTTTTGTTTGGCTTTGTTTGTGGAGTTACCCGTTACCGAAGGGTGTCCCAGTCCATGTGTTTTGTTTGGCTTTGTGTTGTATGGAATTACCCGTTACCGAAGGGTGTCCCAGTCCATGTGTTTTGTTTGGCTTTGTTTGTGGAGTTACCCGTTACCGAAGGGTGTCCCAGTCCACGTGTTTTGTTTGGCTTTGCGTTGTATGGAATTACCCGTTACCGAAGGGTGTCCCAGTCCATGTGTTTTGTTTGGCTTTGTTTGTGGAGTTACCCGTTACCGAAGGGTGTCCCAGTCCATGTGTTTTGTTTGGCTTTGCGTTGTATGGAATTACCCGTTACCGAAGGGTGTCCCAGTCCATGTGTTTTGTTTGGCTTTGTGTTGTATGGAGTTGCCCGTTACCGAAGGGTGTCCCAGTCCATGTGTTTTGTTTGGCTTTGTTTGTGGAGTTACCCGTTACCGAAGGGTGTCCCAGTCCATGTGTTTTGTTTGGCTTTGTGTTGTATGGAATTACCCGTTACCGAAGGGTGTCCCAGTCCATGTGTTTTGTTTGGCTTTGTTTGTGGAGTTACCCGTTACCGAAGGGTGTCCCAGTCCATGTGTTTTGTTTGGCTTTGTGTTGTATGGAATTACCCGTTACCGAAGGGTGTCCCAGTCCATGTGTTTTGTTTGGCTTTGTTTGTGGAGTTACCCGTTACCGAAGGGTGTCCCAGTCCATGTGTTTTGTTTGGCTTTGCGTTGTATGGAATTACCCGTTACCGAAGGGTGTCCCAGTCCACGTGTTTTGTTTGGCTTTGCGTTGTATGGAATTACCCGTTACCGAAGGGTGTCCCAGTCCATGTGTTTTGTTTGGCTTTGCGTTGTATGGAATTACCCGTTACCGAAGGGTGTCCCAGTCCATCTGTTTTGTTTGGCTTTGCGTTGTATGGAATTACCCGTTACCGAAGGGTGTCCCAGTCCATGTGTTTTGTTTGGCTTTGTGTTGTATGGAATTACCCGTTACCGAAGGGTGTCCCAGTCCATGTGTTTTGTTTGGCTTTGTGTTGTATGGAGTTGCCCGTTACCGAAGGGTGTCCCAGTCCATGTGTTTTGTTTGGCTTTGTTTGTGGAGTTACCCGTTACCGAAGGGTGTCCCAGTCCATGTGTTTTGTTTGGCTTTGTGTTGTATGGAATTACCCGTTACCGAAGGGTGTCCCAGTCCATGTGTTTTGTTTGGCTTTGTTTGTGGAGTTACCCGTTACCGAAGGGTGTCCCAGTCCATGTGTTTTGTTTGGCTTTGTGTTGTATGGAGTTGCCCGTTACCGAAGGGTGTCCCAGTCCATGTGTTTTGTTTGGCTTTGTTTGTGGAGTTACCCGTTACCGAAGGGTGTCCCAGTCCATGTGTTTTGTTTGGCTTTGTGTTGTATGGAATTACCCGTTACCGAAGGGTGTCCCAGTCCATGTGTTTTGTTTGGCTTTGTTTGTGGAGTTACCCGTTACCGAAGGGTGTCCCAGTCCATGTGTTTTGTTTGGCTTTGCGTTTTATGGAATTACCCGTTACCGAAGGGTGTCCCAGTCCATGTGTTTTGTTTGGCTTTGTGTTGTATGGAGTTGCCCGTTACCGAAGGGTGTCCCAGTCCATGTGTTTTGTTTGGCTTTGTTTGTGGAGTTACCCGTTACCGAAGGGTGTCCCAGTCCATGTGTTTTGTTTGGCTTTGTGTTGTATGGAGTTGCCCGTTACCGAAGGGTGTCCCAGTCCATGTGTTTTGTTTGGCTTTGCGTTTTATGGAATTACCCGTTACCGAAGGGTGTCCCAGTCCATGTGTTTTGTTTGGCTTTGTGTTGTATGGAGTTGCCCGTTACCGAAGGGTGTCCCAGTCCATGTGTTTTGTTTGGCTTTGTTTGTGGAGTTACCCGTTACCGAAGGGTGTCCCAGTCCACGTGTTTTGTTTGGCTTTGCGTTGTATGGAATTACCCGTTACCGAAGGGTGTCCCAGTCCATGTGTTTTGTTTGGCTTTGTTTGTGGAGTTACCCGTTACCGAAGGGTGTCCCAGTCCATGTGTTTTGTTTGGCTTTGTGTTGTATGGAGTTACCCGTTACCGAAGGGTGTCCCAGTCCATGTGTTTTGTTTGGCTTTGTGTTGTATGGAGTTACCCGTTACCGAAGGGTGTCCCAGTCCATGTGTTTTGTTTGGCTTTGTTTGTGGAGTTACCCGTTACCGAAGGGTGTCCCAGTCCATGTGTTTTGTTTGGCTTTGTGTTGTATGGAGTTACCCGTTACCGAAGGGTGTCCCAGTCCATGTGTTTTGTTTGGCTTTGTGTTGTATGGAGTTGCCCGTTACCGAAGGGTGTCCCAGTCCATGTGTTTTGTTTGGCTTTGTTTGTGGAGTTACCCGTTACCGAAGGGTGTCCCAGTCCATGTGTTTTGTTTGGCTTTGTTTGTGGAGTTACCCGTTACCGAAGGGTGTCCCAGTCCATGTGTTTTGTTTGGCTTTGTGTTGTATGGAATTACCCGTTACCGAAGGGTGTCCCAGTCCATGTGTTTTGTTTGGCTTTGTTTGTGGAGTTACCCGTTACCGAAGGGTGTCCCAGTCCATGTGTTTTGTTTGGCTTTGTGTTGTATGGAATTACCCGTTACCGAAGGGTGTCCCAGTCCATGTGTTTTGTTTGGCTTTGTTTGTGGAGTTACCCGTTACCGAAGGGTGTCCCAGTCCATGTGTTTTGTTTGGCTTTGTGTTGTATGGAATTACCCGTTACCGAAGGGTGTCCCAGTCCATGTGTTTTGTTTGGCTTTGTTTGTGGAGTTACCCGTTACCGAAGGGTGTCCCAGTCCATGTGTTTTGTTTGGCTTTGTGTTGTATGGAATTACCCGTTACCGAAGGGTGTCCCAGTCCATGTGTTTTGTTTGGCTTTGTTTGTGGAGTTACCCGTTACCGAAGGGTGTCCCAGTCCATGTGTTTTGTTTGGCTTTGCGTTGTATGGAATTACCCGTTACCGAAGGGTGTCCCAGTCCATGTGTTTTGTTTGGCTTTGTGTTGTATGGAATTACCCGTTACCGAAGGGTGTCCCAGTCCACGTGTTTTGTTTGGCTTTGCGTTGTATGGAATTACCCGTTACCGAAGGGTGTCCCAGTCCATGTGTTTTGTTTGGCTTTGTGTTGTATGGAATTACCCGTTACCGAAGGGTGTCCCAGTCCATGTGTTTTGTTTGGCTTTGTGTTGTATGGAGTTGCCCGTTACCGAAGGGTGTCCCAGTCCATGTGTTTTGTTTGGCTTTGTTTGTGGAGTTACCCGTTACCGAAGGGTGTCCCAGTCCATGTGTTTTGTTTGGCTTTGTGTTGTATGGAATTACCCGTTACCGAAGGGTGTCCCAGTCCATGTGTTTTGTTTGGCTTTGTTTGTGGAGTTACCCGTTACCGAAGGGTGTCCCAGTCCATGTGTTTTGTTTGGCTTTGTGTTGTATGGAGTTGCCCGTTACCGAAGGGTGTCCCAGTCCATGTGTTTTGTTTGGCTTTGTTTGTGGAGTTACCCGTTACCGAAGGGTGTCCCAGTCCATGTGTTTTGTTTGGCTTTGTGTTGTATGGAATTACCCGTTACCGAAGGGTGTCCCAGTCCATGTGTTTTGTTTGGCTTTGTTTGTGGAGTTACCCGTTACAGAAGGGTGTCCCAGTCCATGTGTTTTGTTTGGCTTTGTTTGTGGAGTTACCCGTTACCGAAGGGTGTCCCAGTCCATGTGTTTTGTTTGGCTTTGTGTTGTATGGAGTTGCCCGTTACCGAAGGGTGTCCCAGTCCATGTGTTTTGTTTGGCTTTGTTTGTGGAGTTACCCTTTACCGAAGGGTGTCCCAGTCCACGTGTTTTGTTTGGCTTTGCGTTGTATGGAATTACCCGTTACCGAAGGGTGTCCCAGTCCATGTGTTTTGTTTGGCTTTGTTTGTGGAGTTACCCGTTACCGAAGGGTGTCCCAGTCCATGTGTTTTGTTTGGCTTTGTGTTGTATGGAGTTACCCGTTACCGAAGGGTGTCCCAGTCCATGTGTTTTGTTTGGCTTTGTGTTGTATGGAGTTACCCGTTACCGAAGGGTGTCCCAGTCCATGTGTTTTGTTTGGCTTTGTTTGTGGAGTTACCCGTTACCGAAGGGTGTCCCAGTCCATGTGTTTTGTTTGGCTTTGTGTTGTATGGAGTTACCCGTTACCGAAGGGTGTCCCAGTCCATGTGTTTTGTTTGGCTTTGTGTTGTATGGAGTTGCCCGTTACCGAAGGGTGTCCCAGTCCATGTGTTTTGTTTGGCTTTGTTTGTGGAGTTACCCGTTACCGAAGGGTGTCCCAGTCCATGTGTTTTGTTTGGCTTTGTTTGTGGAGTTACCCGTTACCGAAGGGTGTCCCAGTCCATGTGTTTTGTTTGGCTTTGTGTTGTATGGAATTACCCGTTACCGAAGGGTGTCCCAGTCCATGTGTTTTGTTTGGCTTTGTTTGTGGAGTTACCCGTTACCGAAGGGTGTCCCAGTCCATGTGTTTTGTTTGGCTTTGTGTTGTATGGAATTACCCGTTACCGAAGGGTGTCCCAGTCCATGTGTTTTGTTTGGCTTTGTGTTGTATGGAGTTGCCCGTTACCGAAGGGTGTCCCAGTCCATGTGTTTTGTTTGGCTTTGTGTTGTATGGAGTTGCCCGTTACCGAAGGGTGTCCCAGTCCATGTGTTTTGTTTGGCTTTGTTTGTGGAGTTACCCGTTACCGAAGGGTGTCCCAGTCCATGTGTTTTGTTTGGCTTTGTGTTGTATGGAATTACCCGTTACCGAAGGGTGTCCCAGTCCATGTGTTTTGTTTGGCTTTGTTTGTGGAGTTACCCGTTACAGAAGGGTGTCCCAGTCCATGTGTTTTGTTTGGCTTTGCGTTTTATGGAATTACCCGTTACCGAAGGGTGTCCCAGTCCATGTGTTTTGTTTGGCTTTGTGTTGTATGGAGTTGCCCGTTACCGAAGGGTGTCCCAGTCCATGTGTTTTGTTTGGCTTTGTTTGTGGAGTTACCCGTTACCGAAGGGTGTCCCAGTCCATGTGTTTTGTTTGGCTTTGTGTTGTATGGAGTTGCCCGTTACCGAAGGGTGTCCCAGTCCATGTGTTTTGTTTGGCTTTGTTTGTGGAGTTACCCGTTACCGAAGGGTGTCCCAGTCCATGTGTTTTGTTTGGCTTTGTGTTGTATGGAATTACCCGTTACCGAAGGGTGTCCCAGTCCATGTGTTTTGTTTGGCTTTGTTTGTGGAGTTACCCGTTACAGAAGGGTGTCCCAGTCCATGTGTTTTGTTTGGCTTTGCGTTTTATGGAATTACCCGTTACCGAAGGGTGTCCCAGTCCATGTGTTTTGTTTGGCTTTGTGTTGTATGGAGTTGCCCGTTACCGAAGGGTGTCCCAGTCCATGTGTTTTGTTTGGCTTTGTTTGTGGAGTTACCCGTTACCGAAGGGTGTCCCAGTCCATGTGTTTTGTTTGGCTTTGTGTTGTATGGAGTTGCCCGTTACCGAAGGGTGTCCCAGTCCATGTGTTTTGTTTGGCTTTGTTTGTGGAGTTACCCGTTACCGAAGGGTGTCCCAGTCCATGTGTTTTGTTTGGCTTTGTGTTGTATGGAATTACCCGTTACCGAAGGGTGTCCCAGTCCATGTGTTTTGTTTGGCTTTGTTTGTGGAGTTACCCGTTACAGAAGGGTGTCCCAGTCCATGTGTTTTGTTTGGCTTTGTTTGTGGAGTTACCCGTTACCGAAGGGTGTCCCAGTCCATGTGTTTTGTTTGGCTTTGTGTTGTATGGAGTTACCCGTTACCGAAGGGTGTCCCAGTCCATGTGTTTTGTTTGGCTTTGTGTTGTATGGAGTTACCCGTTACCGAAGGGTGTCCCAGTCCATGTGTTTTGTTTGGCTTTGTTTGTGGAGTTACCCGTTACCGAAGGGTGTCCCAGTCCATGTGTTTTGTTTGGCTTTGTGTTGTATGGAATTACCCGTTACCGAAGGGTGTCCCAGTCCATGTGTTTTGTTTGGCTTTGTGTTGTATGGAGTTGCCCGTTACCGAAGGGTGTCCCAGTCCATGTGTTTTGTTTGGCTTTGTTTGTGGAGTTACCCGTTACCGAAGGGTGTCCCAGTCCATGTGTTTTGTTTGGCTTTGTGTTGTATGGAGTTGCCCGTTACCGAAGGGTGTCCCAGTCCATGTGTTTTGTTTGGCTTTGTTTGTGGAGTTACCCGTTACCGAAGGGTGTCCCAGTCCATGTGTTTTGTTTGGCTTTGTTTGTGGAGTTACCCGTTACAGAAGGGTGTCCCAGTCCATGTGTTTTGTTTGGCTTTGCGTTTTATGGAATTACCCGTTACCGAAGGGTGTCCCAGTCCATGTGTTTTGTTTGGCTTTGTGTTGTATGGAGTTGCCCGTTACCGAAGGGTGTCCCAGTCCATGTGTTTTGTTTGGCTTTGTTTGTGGAGTTACCCGTTACCGAAGGGTGTCCCAGTCCATGTGTTTTGTTTGGCTTTGTGTTGTATGGAATTACCCGTTACCGAAGGGTGTCCCAGTCCATGTGTTTTGTTTGGCTTTGTTTGTGGAGTTACCCGTTACCGAAGGGTGTCCCAGTCCACGTTTTGTTTGGCTTTGCCTTGTATGGAATTACCCGTTACCGAAGGGTGTCCCAGTCCATGTGTTTTGTTTGGCTTTGTGTTGTATGGAGTTACCCGTTACCGAAGGGTGTCCCAGTCCATGTGTTTTGTTTGGCTTTGTTTGTGGAGTTACCCGTTACCGAAGGGTGTCCCAGTCCATGTGTTTTGTTTGGCTTTGTGTTGTATGGAGTTACCCGTTACCGAAGGGTGTCCCAGTCCATGTGTTTTGTTTGGCTTTGTGTTGTATGGAGTTGCCCGTTACCGAAGGGTGTCCCAGTCCATGTGTTTTGTTTGGCTTTGTTTGTGGAGTTACCCGTTACCGAAGGGTGTCCCAGTCCATGTGTTTTGTTTGGCTTTGTTTGTGGAGTTACCCGTTACCGAAGGGTGTCCCAGTCCATGTGTTTTGTTTGGCTTTGTGTTGTATGGAATTACCCGTTACCGAAGGGTGTCCCAGTCCATGTGTTTTGTTTGGCTTTGTTTGTGGAGTTACCCGTTACCGAAGGGTGTCCCAGTCCATGTGTTTTGTTTGGCTTTGTGTTGTATGGAATTACCCGTTACCGAAGGGTGTCCCAGTCCATGTGTTTTGTTTGGCTTTGTTTGTGGAGTTACCCGTTACCGAAGGGTGTCCCAGTCCATGTGTTTTGTTTGGCTTTGTGTTGTATGGAGTTGCCCGTTACCGAAGGGTGTCCCAGTCCATGTGTTTTGTTTGGCTTTGTTTGTGGAGTTACCCGTTACCGAAGGGTGTCCCAGTCCATGTGTTTTGTTTGGCTTTGTTTGTGGAGTTACCCGTTACCGAAGGGTGTCCCAGTCCATGTGTTTTGTTTGGCTTTGTTTGTGGAGTTACCCGTTACAGAAGGGTGTCCCAGTCCATGTGTTTTGTTTGGCTTTGCGTTTTATGGAATTACCCGTTACCGAAGGGTGTCCCAGTCCATGTGTTTTGTTTGGCTTTGTGTTGTATGGAGTTGCCCGTTACCGAAGGGTGTCCCAGTCCATGTGTTTTGTTTGGCTTTGTTTGTGGAGTTACCCGTTACCGAAGGGTGTCCCAGTCCATGTGTTTTGTTTGGCTTTGTGTTGTATGGAGTTGCCCGTTACCGAAGGGTGTCCCAGTCCATGTGTTTTGTTTGGCTTTGTTTGTGGAGTTACCCGTTACCGAAGGGTGTCCCAGTCCATGTGTTTTGTTTGGCTTTGTGTTGTATGGAATTACCCGTTACCGAAGGGTGTCCCAGTCCATGTGTTTTGTTTGGCTTTGTTTGTGGAGTTACCCGTTACCGAAGGGTGTCCCAGTCCATGTGTTTTGTTTGGCTTTGTGTTGTATGGAGTTGCCCGTTACCGAAGGGTGTCCCAGTCCATGTGTTTTGTTTGGCTTTGCGTTTTATGGAATTACCCGTTACCGAAGGGTGTCCCAGTCCATGTGTTTTGTTTGGCTTTGTGTTGTATGGAGTTGCCCGTTACCGAAGGGTGTCCCAGTCCATGTGTTTTGTTTGGCTTTGTTTGTGGAGTTACCCTTTACCGAAGGGTGTCCCAGTCCACGTGTTTTGTTTGGCTTTGCCTTGTATGGAATTACCCGTTACCGAAGGGTGTCCCAGTCCATGTGTTTTGTTTGGCTTTGTTTGTGGAGTTACCCGTTACCGAAGGGTGTCCCAGTCCATGTGTTTTGTTTGGCTTTGTGTTGTATGGAGTTACCCGTTACCGAAGGGTGTCCCAGTCCATGTGTTTTGTTTGGCTTTGTGTTGTATGGAGTTACCCGTTACCGAAGGGTGTCCCAGTCCATGTGTTTTGTTTGGCTTTGTTTGTGGAGTTACCCGTTACCGAAGGGTGTCCCAGTCCATGTGTTTTGTTTGGCTTTGTGTTGTATGGAGTTACCCGTTACCGAAGGGTGTCCCAGTCCATGTGTTTTGTTTGGCTTTGTGTTGTATGGAGTTGCCCGTTACCGAAGGGTGTCCCAGTCCATGTGTTTTGTTTGGCTTTGTTTGTGGAGTTACCCGTTACCGAAGGGTGTCCCAGTCCATGTGTTTTGTTTGGCTTTGTTTGTGGAGTTACCCGTTACCGAAGGGTGTCCCAGTCCATGTGTTTTGTTTGGCTTTGTGTTGTATGGAATTACCCGTTACCGAAGGGTGTCCCAGTCCATGTGTTTTGTTTGGCTTTGTTTGTGGAGTTACCCGTTACCGAAGGGTGTCCCAGTCCATGTGTTTTGTTTGGCTTTGTGTTGTATGGAATTACCCGTTACCGAAGGGTGTCCCAGTCCATGTGTTTTGTTTGGCTTTGTTTGTGGAGTTACCCGTTACCGAAGGGTGTCCCAGTCCATGTGTTTTGTTTGGCTTTGTGTTGTATGGAATTACCCGTTACCGAAGGGTGTCCCAGTCCATGTGTTTTGTTTGGCTTTGTTTGTGGAGTTACCCGTTACCGAAGGGTGTCCCAGTCCATGTGTTTTGTTTGGCTTTGTGTTGTATGGAATTACCCGTTACCGAAGGGTGTCCCAGTCCATGTGTTTTGTTTGGCTTTGTTTGTGGAGTTACCCGTTACCGAAGGGTGTCCCAGTCCACGTGTTTTGTTTGGCTTTGCGTTGTATGGAATTACCCGTTACCGAAGGGTGTCCCAGTCCATCTGTTTTGTTTGGCTTTGCGTTGTATGGAATTACCCGTTACCGAAGGGTGTCCCAGTCCACGTGTTTTGTTTGGCTTTGCGTTGTATGGAATTACCCGTTACCGAAGGGTGTCCCAGTCCATGTGTTTTGTTTGGCTTTGCGTTGTATGGAATTACCCGTTACCGAAGGGTGTCCCAGTCCATGTGTTTTGTTTGGCTTTGTGTTGTATGGAGTTGCCCGTTACCGAAGGGTGTCCCAGTCCATGTGTTTTGTTTGGCTTTGTTTGTGGAGTTACCCGTTACCGAAGGGTGTCCCAGTCCATGTGTTTTGTTTGGCTTTGTGTTGTATGGAATTACCCGTTACCGAAGGGTGTCCCAGTCCATGTGTTTTGTTTGGCTTTGTTTGTGGAGTTACCCGTTACCGAAGGGTGTCCCAGTCCATGTGTTTTGTTTGGCTTTGTGTTGTATGGAGTTGCCCGTTACCGAAGGGTGTCCCAGTCCATGTGTTTTGTTTGGCTTTGTTTGTGGAGTTACCCGTTACCGAAGGGTGTCCCAGTCCATGTGTTTTGTTTGGCTTTGTGTTGTATGGAATTACCCGTTACCGAAGGGTGTCCCAGTCCATGTGTTTTGTTTGGCTTTGTTTGTGGAGTTACCCGTTACAGAAGGGTGTCCCAGTCCATGTGTTTTGTTTGGCTTTGTTTGTGGAGTTACCCGTTACCGAAGGGTGTCCCAGTCCATGTGTTTTGTTTGGCTTTGTGTTGTATGGAGTTGCCCGTTACCGAAGGGTGTCCCAGTCCATGTGTTTTGTTTGGCTTTGCGTTGTATGGAATTACCCGTTACCGAAGGGTGTCCCAGTCCACGTGTTTTGTTTGGCTTTGCCTTGTATGGAATTACCCGTTACCGAAGGGTGTCCCAGTCCATGTGTTTTGTTTGGCTTTGTTTGTGGAGTTACCCGTTACCGAAGGGTGTCCCAGTCCATGTGTTTTGTTTGGCTTTGTGTTGTATGGAGTTACCCGTTACCGAAGGGTGTCCCAGTCCATGTGTTTTGTTTGGCTTTGTGTTGTATGGAGTTTCCCGTTACCGAAGGGTGTCCCAGTCCATGTGTTTTGTTTGGCTTTGTTTGTGGAGTTACCCGTTACCGAAGGGTGTCCCAGTCCATGTGTTTTGTTTGGCTTTGTGTTGTATGGAGTTACCCGTTACCGAAGGGTGTCCCAGTCCATGTGTTTTGTTTGGCTTTGTGTTGTATGGAGTTGCCCGTTACCGAAGGGTGTCCCAGTCCATGTGTTTTGTTTGGCTTTGTTTGTGGAGTTACCCGTTACCGAAGGGTGTCCCAGTCCATGTGTTTTGTTTGGCTTTGTTTGTGGAGTTACCCGTTACCGAAGGGTGTCCCAGTCCATGTGTTTTGTTTGGCTTTGTGTTGTATGGAATTACCCGTTACCGAAGGGTGTCCCAGTCCATGTGTTTTGTTTGGCTTTGTTTGTGGAGTTACCCGTTACCGAAGGGTGTCCCAGTCCATGTGTTTTGTTTGGCTTTGTGTTGTATGGAATTACCCGTTACCGAAGGGTGTCCCAGTCCATGTGTTTTGTTTGGCTTTGTTTGTGGAGTTACCCGTTACCGAAGGGTGTCCCAGTCCATGTGTTTTGTTTGGCTTTGTGTTGTATGGAGTTGCCCGTTACCGAAGGGTGTCCCAGTCCATGTGTTTTGTTTGGCTTTGTTTGTGGAGTTACCCGTTACCGAAGGGTGTCCCAGTCCATGTGTTTTGTTTGGCTTTGTGTTGTATGGAATTACCCGTTACCGAAGGGTGTCCCAGTCCATGTGTTTTGTTTGGCTTTGTTTGTGGAGTTACCCGTTACAGAAGGGTGTCCCAGTCCATGTGTTTTGTTTGGCTTTGCGTTTTATGGAATTACCCGTTACCGAAGGGTGTCCCAGTCCATGTGTTTTGTTTGGCTTTGTGTTGTATGGAGTTGCCCGTTACCGAAGGGTGTCCCAGTCCATGTGTTTTGTTTGGCTTTGTTTGTGGAGTTACCCGTTACCGAAGGGTGTCCCAGTCCATGTGTTTTGTTTGGCTTTGTGTTGTATGGAGTTGCCCGTTACCGAAGGGTGTCCCAGTCCATGTGTTTTGTTTGGCTTTGTTTGTGGAGTTACCCGTTACCGAAGGGTGTCCCAGTCCATGTGTTTTGTTTGGCTTTGTGTTGTGGAGTTACCCGTTACCGAAGGGTGTCCCAGTCCATGTGTTTTGTTTGGCTTTGTGTTGTATGGAGTTACCCGTTACCGAAGGGTGTCCCAGTCCATGTGTTTTGTTTGGCTTTGTTTGTGGAGTTACCCGTTACCGAAGGGTGTCCCAGTCCATGTGTTTTGTTTGGCTTTGTGTTGTATGGAGTTACCCGTTACCGAAGGGTGTCCCAGTCCATGTGTTTTGTTTGGCTTTGTGTTGTATGGAGTTGCCCGTTACCGAAGGGTGTCCCAGTCCATGTGTTTTGTTTGGCTTTGTTTGTGGAGTTACCCGTTACCGAAGGGTGTCCCAGTCCATGTGTTTTGTTTGGCTTTGTTTGTGGAGTTACCCGTTACCGAAGGGTGTCCCAGTCCATGTGTTTTGTTTGGCTTTGTGTTGTATGGAATTACCCGTTACCGAAGGGTGTCCCAGTCCATGTGTTTTGTTTGGCTTTGTTTGTGGAGTTACCCGTTACCGAAGGGTGTCCCAGTCCATGTGTTTTGTTTGGCTTTGTGTTGTATGGAATTACCCGTTACCGAAGGGTGTCCCAGTCCATGTGTTTTGTTTGGCTTTGTTTGTGGAGTTACCCGTTACCGAAGGGTGTCCCAGTCCATGTGTTTTGTTTGGCTTTGTGTTGTATGGAGTTGCCCGTTACCGAAGGGTGTCCCAGTCCATGTGTTTTGTTTGGCTTTGTTTGTGGAGTTACCCGTTACCGAAGGGTGTCCCAGTCCATGTGTTTTGTTTGGCTTTGTGTTGTATGGAATTACCCGTTACCGAAGGGTGTCCCAGTCCATGTGTTTTGTTTGGCTTTGTTTGTGGAGTTACCCGTTACAGAAGGGTGTCCCAGTCCATGTGTTTTGTTTGGCTTTGCGTTTTATGGAATTACCCGTTACCGAAGGGTGTCCCAGTCCATGTGTTTTGTTTGGCTTTGTGTTGTATGGAGTTGCCCGTTACCGAAGGGTGTCCCAGTCCATGTGTTTTGTTTGGCTTTGTTTGTGGAGTTACCCGTTACCGAAGGGTGTCCCAGTCCATGTGTTTTGTTTGGCTTTGTGTTGTATGGAGTTGCCCGTTACCGAAGGGTGTCCCAGTCCATGTGTTTTGTTTGGCTTTGTTTGTGGAGTTACCCGTTACCGAAGGGTGTCCCAGTCCATGTGTTTTGTTTGGCTTTGTGTTGTATGGAATTACCCGTTACCGAAGGGTGTCCCAGTCCATGTGTTTTGTTTGGCTTTGTTTGTGGAGTTACCCGTTACAGAAGGGTGTCCCAGTCCATGTGTTTTGTTTGGCTTTGCGTTTTATGGAATTACCCGTTACCGAAGGGTGTCCCAGTCCATGTGTTTTGTTTGGCTTTGTGTTGTATGGAGTTGCCCGTTACCGAAGGGTGTCCCAGTCCATGTGTTTTGTTTGGCTTTGTTTGTGGAGTTACCCGTTACCGAAGGGTGTCCCAGTCCATGTGTTTTGTTTGGCTTTGTGTTGTATGGAGTTGCCCGTTACCGAAGGGTGTCCCAGTCCATGTGTTTTGTTTGGCTTTGTTTGTGGAGTTACCCGTTACCGAAGGGTGTCCCAGTCCATGTGTTTTGTTTGGCTTTGTGTTGTATGGAATTACCCGTTACCGAAGGGTGTCCCAGTCCATGTGTTTTGTTTGGCTTTGTTTGTGGAGTTACCCGTTACAGAAGGGTGTCCCAGTCCATGTGTTTTGTTTGGCTTTGTTTGTGGAGTTACCCGTTACCGAAGGGTGTCCCAGTCCATGTGTTTTGTTTGGCTTTGTGTTGTATGGAGTTACCCGTTACCGAAGGGTGTCCCAGTCCATGTGTTTTGTTTGGCTTTGTGTTGTATGGAGTTGCCCGTTACCGAAGGGTGTCCCAGTCCATGTGTTTTGTTTGGCTTTGTTTGTGGAGTTACCCGTTACCGAAGGGTGTCCCAGTCCATGTGTTTTGTTTGGCTTTGTGTTGTATGGAGTTGCCCGTTACCGAAGGGTGTCCCAGTCCATGTGTTTTGTTTGGCTTTGTGTTGTATGGAATTACCCGTTACCGAAGGGTGTCCCAGTCCATGTGTTTTGTTTGGCTTTGTGTTGTATGGAATTACCCGTTACCGAAGGGTGTCCCAGTCCATGTGTTTTGTTTGGCTTTGTTTGTGGAGTTACCCGTTACCGAAGGGTGTCCCAGTCCATGTGTTTTGTTTGGCTTTGTGTTGTATGGAATTACCCGTTACCGAAGGGTGTCCCAGTCCATGTGTTTTGTTTGGCTTTGTTTGTGGAGTTACCCGTTACCGAAGGGTGTCCCAGTCCATGTGTTTTGTTTGGCTTTGTGTTGTATGGAATTACCCGTTACCGAAGGGTGTCCCAGTCCATGTGTTTTGTTTGGCTTTGTTTGTGGAGTTACCCGTTACCGAAGGGTGTCCCAGTCCATGTGTTTTGTTTGGCTTTGTGTTGTATGGAGTTACCCGTTACCGAAGGGTGTCCCAGTCCATGTGTTTTGTTTGGCTTTGTGTTGTATGGAGTTACCCGTTACCGAAGGGTGTCCCAGTCCATGTGTTTTGTTTGGCTTTGTTTGTGGAGTTACCCGTTACACAACTATTACATCAAACATGTAACAAAGCATTAAATGCAAAGTATTAATTTAGCGCGTTTTTGGCCAGCGTCTGTTTTTCGGTCAGAGTAGACAATGGATGGCAGCATTGTATTCGTCCACCGGACACAGGTTTCAAACACGTAAAACTGACGCAATACAAGGGGACTTGTTACCCCACGGGGGCTCCATGCCCCACCCTACACTACTACTTGAAAACTGTGCCCCACACGTGTCACATTTGTAGAGTTTCTCGCCTGTGTGAGTGCGCATATGTAAGTTCAAAACACTGTTGCGTGAGATTGGTGAGCCGCAGACGCTACATTTGAAGGGTTTCTCGCCCGTGTGAATGCGCAACTGTCTCTGTAATTAACGATTCGTTAAGAACGTTAATTTTGCTCCACATTTGAACTGTTTTTCGTCAATGTGAATGCGCTTATGAGCCTGTGTAAATTGTTATAACTCTATCTTTACCAAAATATGATAATTTACTTTGTTAATTTAGCCATTCAACACAATTTCACGCATATTTGGGTTTTATAAACAGCGCATTTTAGCGGACTTTTTGTGGGCGAAAAGACGATATCATTGCGGTCGACATAAACAAATTGTTTATCGCTCATTCCATGTACACGGCGCAAATAACACATGGCCACTGCGCTTGCGGCGGGCACAAATCGGAACGTTATTTGTTTTTTAACGCAATATTTGTAAAACATAAATATACCTGGGAATGCTGATTTATTAGGGTTAGAATTACAGTTAATGTGATGTATCCTCTGTAGGCAAATAATATACAGTTATAACGGCACACTTAATTAAGATGGGTCCGAATTCTACACAAGTGCCTAAGTTTCATATTGATTTTATAGAAAAAATGCAGTAGGCCTAATACAAATTATTCTGACATGCACATGTCCATTATTTACGTACGCAAATTATATAATTAAATAACGATTACCACATTTTAGCTGAACAGCTAATTATGGAGTCGTTCTAATACCGATAGACAGATTCCCCTGACGTTGCGCCCTCAGCAGGAAGCTATTCTGTCACCTGTTACTTGCCGATAGAGCCAAATGAAGATGGACTCACGGAAAATATGTCACTGTCACTCTCATTGTCACTATCACAATATACAGGAAACTCAAAAGAACCCGTGTAACAACAATATTATTGAGTTGCACAGGAGTGGAGCAACTGAACTGACCGAGGCAACATCTGGGCCTCATGACAGAAAGAAATAGCAACTGAGTTAGACTGAAAGGGTAGGACAGGAGTAGGCACTCATCAGTAAATTAATCAAAAACACACCCAAAATGTACACCCACTCGTGGTTTAACATAATTAGCAGTCGTTACCTTTCAGTTAGTAGACAATTACAGAATCTTGACTTGTTTTGCTAAGTGGGTGCAAAATTAGTGTGCTCCATGAATCCTACCTAGTGGAAACGGTGATGAGTAAGTGCTACTAAGTGCAAATTATGCTCAATAAGTACAATTCTGTCATCGTATGTGAGAGACAAAGCACGACCATTTAGTTTACTATTTAGGCAACTTTGTTTGTTTTATTTGTTTTGGGCAATGCTAAGGTCAGAACGTTCTCATTAAATACCGCGGTAGTTTAAATAATTCGTCATATTGGCATATTGATCAATACAATAAATATACTGCATATCTGTACAGCTGCCAGGACTAATGAGCGATACAATATAACTAGTTTAACTAACATTGGCTTATTTAGATGCCTCAAGCATGCATCTCCTGAGATAATCCTGGTAAAATGCACGTATGCATGCCGTCCAACAGATTGATACAATTGTCTGAACGTCATTATGGATACACCATTACGGTTTTTGTAATATGGATGAATACATCGTTTCCAAGACAAACGCTTACTAGATAGAGAATAGTGCCAGATACATGTATATTTTAAAGATAAAACTCCTGCCTGGAATGGGGAATGAAGTAAAGTAGTGTGCACTATAGTTAAGCATACACATGTAAAACATTCCAAGTCGTCCGCGTCAACCATTGTCGATGCTTCTTCACGTTGACTGATCTTCATAGATCTTCTCTATTTGAATTGATCCAGTCCTTCTGCAAACCCAGAATATCACATCAGCGTTGTTTGTATACAATACGTGCGTAGCGTTTTGCTGAAAATTAACTTACTTACGCATTGGTATTGACTTTATATGCGGAATGCCTATTAACGAACCTACCATTAAATATCTGAGGTAGACATAATGAACTCTACTTTTGAGTGCCAACTTAAATGTACGGAAGACGGTGGGAGTTTCATCAATCTGTTCATGTAACATAAACACATACAAATAACATTAAGTTTTCCTACGAAAACAGGAATTAGTATTGCAAATGCGTAACACAGTCTCCAACTATTCTCACTGGTGATATGCAGTTCCAGTGGCCGTAGACTGGGTCAACACGGCTGAGACATGAATTTAATGAAAACAGTCTTACCTGCTGCTAAGGCAAGTCTCTCCTTCCGCAGAGCTTTTTGCAAGGCCCGAATGGTGACGTCACGCCCGCCTTGTTCACGCCATGCCAGAAGGGCGTCGTACGTCTTAGTACCGAGATTTGTGTTTGGCTTTTCGTCGATCTCGGTGATTGTAACTTCATCCAAACCAAGGTTCCGCATAATAAACTTCCACGTTTTTATGACGCTCGCATTTCTCTTTAGATAACCAAACGCTTCCTTCAACTGTTCTGACGAACGCTCTGGCGGCGGCTCGTCCTGCTGACGGCGAACATCCCCGGGGAAGTTGTACAACCTCCGCCAATGCGTACAGTTGCACGTCCACTCACATTGGCAAAGATGGCTCGGGTGGCGTCCAGTCTTAATTAGGTTAATCTCAACTGGACGCCGTTCGGCACTTTTACCAGTGGAAGGGACGACGGCATCGTAGAACCCCGCGGAGACCCACACGATATGAATCTGTTTCTCCGGCCGCTCCTCGCCAAAGTAAAACGAGTGCGTGCGGATGCTGTCGTCGTTTTCAGACGTTCCTCCCGATGTTACGACTATCACGGCATTGAGGTATCGACTGAGCGCCATCACGACTTCGTAGCCCACCCACGTACCCCCGGCCCGCATCGTTTTTAACTCTTCAGTCATGGAAGCCATTGCGTCCATTTTTGTAGTGTATTGTTCCGTCAACAAGAAAGTGTAGAAGTCGTTCATGTTTCCCATGATGTATTCCGCTACTTCTCGGCGTAAGTCGTGGCCATCCATGTCGAGTTTCCCCGCCATACACACGGCGGCAAATAAACAGTCTTCGTCCGGCAAGACGGCGATACGTTTCATTTTGTAGTGTTGCAAGTTTCTATCCTGGCGCATTATTTCGGCCTTAATTCTATCATCCTGTAGAGAAAAACATATATACACTATATATAATTATATATACGTATGTATATATACTTACGTTTATATATATATATATATATATATATATATATATATATATTATATATATATATATATATATATATTATATATATTATATATAATGTATATACAAAGTGAGTTAATGTGTGGTCGTAGCTTGTTTGTTATAAACAATATAAACACTGGACAACAGTTGTAGTGTGAAAACGGGCAAATTGTATTGCCAGCTTACTTCAATGTAATCAATTACAGCCTAACTACCTTATCATAAAAAACAGCATTACTAATCTTTCTATTTGAAGCAACAAAGGTGAGGGGCCAACCGCCTCACCTCAACGTAAAAGTACATGTAGGTTTCGCCATCTAGCGAGCACATAGCAATCTAACAAAGCACTAATCGCCTGGGACGATAAATATAGGTAACGCTATCTAGCGAGCAGAACAAATATGCCAAAAGTGCATAGCAGTTAACAAGAGAACCGGATTATAGCGCAGTTAAGGTAATGTATTGCAATACGAAATCTGGAAGGAAAGACACCATGATAAATGTAACACACGCATAATCTTAGAACATACATAACAATACAGAATATGGAGGCGGAGAGGAGGTGGAGGTATCAAATATTCTGTCACTTGAACTTTGGTCCGTCTTCGCTGGCGATGAAAGCCGAAGTGAAGACTTTCCCAGCATGCTCTAGCGGGACCAGTCAGTTTCCTTTAAGGGGAGACAAGTCAATCTCTAGTATCTACTTAAATATTATTCTACTAGTAGAATTTCGCATTTACGTATACTACCAGAAAGTGAGTTAATGTGTGGTCGTAGCTTGTTTGGTGCAAACAATATAAACACTGGACAACAGTTGTAGTGTGAAAAAGGGCAAATTTTATTGCCAGATTACCTCAATGTAATCCCTATTACAGCCTAACTACATTATCATAAAAACAGCATTACTAATCTTTCTATTTGAAGCAACAAAGGTGAGGGGCCAACCGCCACAAACACGGTTCATGAGCTAAACCATGGGACGGAGAGACTGTATATTATTTATCCCAATCAGTACTACTACAACTACTACTCATTAATGTTAACATATATGTACGTATATGATATTATAGTATATATATTATTTATATATATAATTATATATATATATATATATATATATATATATATATATATATATATATATATATATATATATATATATTATGTAGGAACAATATCTGACGCACAATCTATCATCCGCTAACGTCTAACTGTAGGTGGAGAACCCCTCAAATGGTTAGGTACAGACCCTCGCTGAGCGTCACGCTCGACTGGTCATACCACATTCAGCTTCAATTAAATCAGGCCTTTGTGTTTTGATACCGCAGCATATGCGTCGTCACAAAACACAAACTCACACATTTTATGTTGGTGAAAAATCCCCAATTGTTTCTGAAGCTCGCGTTCCTACGAGTGCAGTATGTGCAAGAATCTAACGCTAGACGTTGACATAGCAATTATGGTACCGCACAACAGCAGCCATGCGTGTCTACACAACAGCAGCCATGCGTGTCTACACAAGCTAGGTATGACTCACGTTCACGCGCGGTAGATTTTAGAAGCGATGCAAATGTGCTGCGTATGTCAATCTTAGCAACTCGCAAATGCGTACCTCAAACATCGCCATATTCTTGTACCATTGGACCCTCGTCTACTAGGATTCTATTGATGTTTTTAAACATATGTATCGGTAAAACAAAACCACAAACAACATCGCTCTACATGTGCTGGCGTGTATTGGTTGTTGCCATGGTTGCGCAAACGAAAGTCAATGATCACAAAAGGTTATATTTCTCACGTTGCTTCACAGCCGCGTACTTTTCAGGTTAGTTCAAACAACCAAATTATGGGAGATCTCCCTTCCGTGGGATTTCGTGGCCGGATTTTTATTTTAATAAGATATGTATTTGTGGCGCCACCTAGTGAAAGTTGAATCACTTGCACAATCTGACCTATTTCGTGATTTTTCCATTCTTTCTATGTTTGTTTGTGTCAAATACGGTGGCTTCAGTCAACCGTGAACGGCGCCATTAGTCCTACCGTGTGAAATGAGGCTATGTGTAATTAACGGATACTGTACAAAATTATTATGCAAGGCCAAAATACTTTAGCCGAACAGCATGGTTCCGACCACCACCAACACGAAGGACGGAAGGAGTGATAGTGTAGTAGCTGCCATAACTCGTTTGCTATTGGTAACACAGCAGACATGTTTAATTCTGTTCATAGTCACAAGTATACTGGTATGTTCGCAGCTTATCTAACCTCCATTAGCAGAAGTGCTGTGAACAATTCGTGACATTTTCATACCTCAGTTTCCGACAAATGCCATGAACACTATTATGTGTTTGCCAACTGATATAAATAATTTGTTCACAGTAAAATGTGATTTATTATTCGTCAAATAGTACCCTTACTCTCATACACAAGCCACTCGGGCTACTAGCTAGGGGGGACATTTCCGTCCTTTTGAGAACACTACTTAGCTGTTCCATTTAGTTTTCTATCGTACCTTAATTTTAGGTATCGGTTTTAAATTAGAAAATACTCATATATCCGGTGCACATCCAAGGTACGTCAAACTTGTTTATTGGAGGGATACGGTAAAATATAAGTTGTCATATACGTAGGTACAAGTAAACAACCATTAAGAGAAATATACCTTCGATTGTAATATAGAATAAAAACATTGCTTTATTCATAAAATTGATTAAAATATTGTGAAACTATTACAAGTTGTTTGTTTGCACACGTGATACGATATGCACACAGGACAGTGAGTTTTCCACACCGAAACGCTGGGCGAAACTTAAACGAGGCTTCAAATGATTTACTCCACTTACAACAAGAACTATCTAGACAGAAGGCGTGTGTTATACATGCAGCATGCGGCCACAAACATTCAATTCTCACACTTCGGGAGGCGACAGAGACAGCGACCGAGGCTAGAGACACAGGACCTAGTGAGATAACATCATCATAACCTGAGCTAACTTGTCAGCTCTGTGGCGTCACGTGGTAGGCCGAGGCAAACACAGCTACAGTACGTAGTAATCTTTTTATATTCTTTGGGTGAACAGGAATGCTGGAACACGAGCTTCCTCGGTTGTCGCACCAACTGTGTGGAATTCGCTTCATGCCAGCGTTAAATTAGAAGGAGGTAATATAGTTTCATTTCGCCGGCGTCTTAAAACCTATCTATTTAATGCTGCCTACACTGGCTTAGCTTCTTTGCACTTTCATTCATCAGTCGACGATTTGCGCATTGTTTACGATAACGAAATTGCTTAATCCCTTAGTTTTGTCGCGCCACTGAGCTTGATCATCGAGGATACTGGCGCATAAGAAGTCTTTATTATCATAATTATTAAATAGGAATGTTGCTATGTGTATTCATATTAGCGGCGTTGGGTCGCTGTCGCCAGGTTCCGACTGCGCCGAGCTGTCCGACGGGCGGTGCCGTTGACGACGCGTCAGCGCGGTGACCACCAGCTCTGCAGCGGCCGTGAACGCAGCCAGCAACACGCCAGCAAAGAGGAACATGAGCGGCCCCGTCACGTCCATCAGCGACGTCGGATTGGCGTCCGTCGCCTGCGCGCCGCTGCAACGGTCCGACTCGAAGTACACCTTCGCCCACTTGTCAATGAGACCGTGCTCAGCCATCATCTGCATCCTGCAAGACACACATTGTAGCGTTTACATTTTCCGGGCATTATAAACTATCCGAGTCACTTTTCTACGCATGCGCGATAAAAGTAAAATTATCATAAATACCACAGGCTGTTCGGTAGGGAGTCGAGGCAAACAAGTTTTGAGGCATGTTTTGATAGCAAGCACAAATCACGTGACTGCAGTGGGCCGTGACAGAGATTGTTAGTATCGTTTATTTATTTATATTTATTAATATACATTGATTATATTTTTTGGGGGTTTTAACCGCATAAAAATTCGTTTTTATTTTATTATAAAACAAACGTTTAGCATTTTTGGTATTGCCCCCTTTATAAATCATAAATAATTATAATATTTTTTATAAAAATCTTGTGCGGCGCCTATGATTTTCGTGCAATGCGGTTTTTTGGGTGTTAGATAAAATTCGTATTTTTTTTTTAATTTTTTTTAATAAACAAAGGTTTTAAATTTTTAAATTTTTTTTTTAATTTTGAACACAAATTTTAAAGCCAAGTTTTCATAGTAAATTATATACAGGAGAGTTAAAGCGTAACCCTGGGTATGTAATTTTTTCTTTTAAAATTAAAACAACTCCCGGTTGGCTAACATATTGATGTTTTTATGTGCTTTTAAGTAAAAAGGTCAATTTGGGGTTAGAAGAGATAACTATAGGAAATAAATTGGGGACTTCTAATATAATAACAACGGGAAAGGGATTAATGTGTTAAATTTTCAATTTTTTGGCCCAACAAATAAATTGCATTTTGTAAACATGGTAATTTGATATATTACTTATTTGGCCGGATGACGGCGGTTTTAGGGTAATCCCCGCGGGAAAAAAAGAAGATCTACAGGGTACTTAGGAAGTTGTTAAAGGGCAGGGGAGAATGCTCGGGAAGAGTAAGATCTGCCGGGTACTTACTTGGCGTTGATGACGGGCATGTAGGGGGAATGCTCGGGAAGAGTAAGATCTGCCGGGTACTTACTTGGCGTTGATGACAGGCAGGTAGGGAGAATGCTCGGGAAGAGTAAGATCTGCCGGGTACTTACTTGGCGTTGATGACAGGCAGGTAGGGAGAATGCTCGGGAAGAGTAAGATCTGCCGGGTACTTACTTGGCGTTGATGACAGGCAGGTAGGGAGAATGCTCGGGAAGAGTAAGATCTGCCGGGTACTTACTTGGCGTTGATGACAGGCAGGTAGGGAGAATGCTCGGGAAGAGTAAGATCTGCCGGGTACTTACTTGGCGTTGATGACAGGCAGGTAGGGGGAATGCTCTGGAAGAGTAAGATCTGCCGGGTACTTACTTGGCGTTGATGACAGGCAGGTAGGGGGAATGCTCGGGAAGAGTAAGATCTGCCGGGTACTTACTTGGCGTTGATGACAGGCAGGTAGGGGGAATGCTCGGGAAGAGTAAGATCTGCCGGGTACTTACTTGGCGTTGATGACAGGCAGGTAGGGGGAATGCTCGGGAAGAGTAAGATCTGCAGGGTACTTACTTGGCGTTGATGACAGGCAGGTAGGGGGAATGCTCGGGAAGAGTAAGATCTGCCGGGTACTTACTTGGCGTTGATGACGGGCAGGTAGGGGGAATGCTGGGGAAAAGGGGTAAGATCTGGCGGGGAAAAACTTCCTTGGCGTTGATAAACTGGCAGGGTGTGGGGAGAAGGGGGGCTCCGAGAAGAGTAAGATCTTGCCGGGTACCTTCCCCCCTTGGGCCCCTTTTGGGATGACAACCTCGGTAGAGGCCGACGTGCCCCCGGGCCAGATAAATCTTGGGGTCTTAAACTTGGTTGTTGCTGTTAGGGGGAACGCTCGGGAAGAGTAAGATATGCAGGGTACTTACTTGGCGTTGATGACAGGCAGGTAGGGGGAATGCTCGGGAAGAGTAAGATCTTCAGGGTACTTAACTTGGCGTTGATGACAGGCAGGTAGGGGGAATGCTCGGGAAGAGTAAGATCTTCAGGGTACTTACTTGGCGTTGATGACAGGCGTGTAGGGGGAATGCTCGGGAAGAGTAAGATCTGCAGGGTACTTACTTGGCGTTGATGACAGGCGTGTAGGGGGAATGCTCGGGAAGAGTAAGATCTGCCGGGTACTTACTTGGCGTTGATGACAGGCAGGTAGGGGGAATGCTCGGGAAGTGTAAGATCTGCAGGGTACTTACTTGGCGTTGATGACAGGCAGGTAGGGGGAATGCTCGGGAAGAGTAAGATCTGCCGGGTACTTACTTGGCGTTGATGACAGGCAGGTAGGGGGAATGCTCGGGAAGAGTAAGATCTGCCGGGTACTTACTTGGCGTTGATGACGGGCAGGTAGGGGGAATGCTCGGGAAGTGTAAGATCTGCAGGGTACTTACTTGGCGTTGATGACAGGCAGGTAGGGGGAATGCTCGGGAAAGAGGAAGGCGTAGGCGGCCGGATAAAACGTGTCCTTGCCGAGCACGAACTGGCAGTTGGTGTGCGCCTGTGACCGGAGCAGGCTGAGGTCTCCGAAGAAGACGTATGGAGAGCTGTAGACGCGGTCGTAGGCCTCGGTCAGATCCGACACCGAGTTGTCCTCGTACTGGACGCTCCTCTCCCACAACCTCTGGTAGAGGCCCGACGTCGCCGCCTGTGGCCAGCATAAAGTCGTCGTCTTAGAACATGGTGATTGTTGCTGTTGAACTGACAGGTGCACTAAAGTGGCTACAGCACGGTTTTTTTGGTATTTTTGCTCATATTTTAAGTGACATATATAAACGCAATGAATATGTCACGTTTTTAAAATGAACGGGCGGACGGCCGGACGATTTATTTGTACAAGGTTGATATTTGTTTGTGCGAAATATTCAATTTGTGAACAGTACTCCAGTTTATGTAACACAATTTGGTGGGACGTATGCATTCAACATATGGTTTTGGTCGGTGATATTGTTAATTCGCGGTAAATGTATGGCATGATGCGTCGTATGTGCATGGTTTCTTATGCTGTGTGGGCCTGTATGTCGATTTACTTAAATGATGTCGTTTTGTTTAATTTCTGCTGTCCAGAAGTCAACTGGTATATGGTACTGCCAATGTCTTGTATCCCGGCCGTAGAATAGAAAAGTATAATAATATATGTGCCCGTGCGTGTAAAACTCACATGGTCTCATCTATGTAAATACAAAAATTCACAACCACACATACACACACACACACACACACACACACACACACACACACACACACACACACACACACCCACACACACACACACACACACACACACACACAACACACACACACACACACACACACACACACACACACACACACAGGGACCGTGTCACAAATAACTGATCTCGATGCGTCTGTAATTACTTCGATACAGCTGACTGCTGATGTCTTCATCACTGTCGATGTCCACACGGCGTTGACGCCCCTATTACTTGATTACGACACGCCATACACACGGCTTCTTCGTCAATACATAATTCGGCCAATGTCACATATCAGCCGTGTTCGCACACACTCGTTAGTCGGCCTCCGCCGCACGATTGCCAACTGTGACCAGTTCGATTGGCCATGGAATCGTGGATTGCGGGTTGAGTTGATTCCCACAGATCGCAGCCGGTGAACTACGGCTTCGAGTTTCATTCAGACATCCGTCGAAGTGACGTTCATGCTGGTCACTTCGAGCGGTGTTCCTGTAAGAGCCTTATGAGAAATAATTGTAAGGACACGACGAGTGTGCGTTCGCGGTCCGCCGTCCCACACGCACGATCATATACACGCTTCACTGTCCGTCCGTCCGTCCGTCCGTCCGTCCGTCCGTCCGTCCGTCCGTCCGTCCGTCCGTCCGTCCGTCCGTCCGTCCGTCCGTCCGTCCGTCCGTCCGTCCGTCCGTCCGTCCGTCCGTCCGTCCGTCCGTCCGTCCGTCCGTCCGACCGACCGACCGATCGTCCGTCCGTCCGTCCGTCCGTCCGTCCGTCCGTCCGTCCGTCCGTCCGTCCGTCCGTCCGTCCGTCCGTCCGTCCGTCCGTCCGTCCGTCCGTCCGTCCGTCCGTCCGTCCGACCGCTGTCGATCGACCGGTCCGTCGACGTCCGTCGTCGACGTCGAACCGAACGAACGACCGACCGAACGACGAACCGAACCGACCGACGAACGAATCGACGTCACGCCGTCCGTCCGATCGACGAACGAACGATCCGAACGAACCCACGACCGTCACGAACGACGATCCACGTCCGACCGACCGCCCGCACGCGCCCGAGCCCGACACGCACGCGCCCGACAGAACGAACCGAAAGAACGACCGACCGAAAGAAAGAAAGAAAGAAAGAAAGAACGAACACGAACGACAAGATGGACTGTCAGCGGGGCGGACGAACAAAACAGAGGAATGACCCTGGAACTATATACACTTAAAAAAAAACAACAATAATAAAACTCCTGAAATACACACGTGGAAGGTTGACACGAGTGCGGACGACTTGAGGGTGCCGTAGGTGAACTGCGACTGTGCGACGAGGTCTGTGAGTGAGTTGACGGGCAGCACGAACCGCGGCACGGTGAGCGACGCGACGATGTTGGCGACGTACGTCGCCGCGACGACAATGGAGAAGATCCACAGAAAGGACAACACCAGTCGCGTGGCCGAGTGGCGCGTCACGCTGCACACGCCTGCAACAGGTCACGTGACACACTCGTGTATGCGGGTCACGTGATACACTCTTGCAAGCACGTTGAACATATTTGAAATTTATTTCAACAACAACAACAACAACACACACATATTCTTACGACATCACACACGTCACACGACACAATTGTGTAAATGACGCGTTCCCGCAAATAATGACAACACACCTCACCTCACCTCACCTCACCTCACCTCACCACACCTCACCTCACCTCACCTCACATCACATCACACCACATCACATCACATCACATCACATCACACACATCACATCACATCACATCACATCACATCACATCATGGCAAACAAGTTGGAAAATTACATGAATGCGAATGGCTAGAAAGTTCTTGAGAGATGTTTTGTATTTTAGCTGTCGCATATATGGAATGAAACCATACACAATAAACGGGTATTAATAAAGACAGCAGTAGCAACAGCAACAACGTGTAAACAAACACAGAAACTAAATACGTTTGGTTCGCCAGCACAGCTGAGATGGACGCAGGTTCAAATTAGGGCCATGTAAAGACCTTACCTCAAGATCTACCTTCACGACGGGTCAATAATTGCCCAAAATTGAGTACTGAGACCGTCTCAAAGTTTATTTTCTGATGATGCAGTTTCTCTATTAAGTAATACTTATTCGCAGCATGTGCATGCATGCGTATTAAACACATGCCTACTTCCGCCACGGGACTACTGTCGACCCGTCACGCCGAGTTGCGACGCACCTTGCTGGAAGTACATGTGGAAGACGACCCACATCGCTTCGAGCACGGTCCTCGTCGCGTTCACCGACTCTGGACCGACCACGACCGTCGACTCCACGTAGACGATGGCGGCCAGCGCGAGCCCGACGAGCGGCAATGATAGGCCGAGGGCGAGCCACACGTCGGCCTGGAAGGGGCCGATGTACACCGTCAGATAGTCGCGCTGTGGACGCCGCATGATCATGCCGGACGGTTCCTGCCAGAACGGATACGTGTAGTCGATGACAGCGTCTCGCTGTTCCGTTACCGTGAACTTGGCTACCGCGAAGTCGACCACCTGGAGCACAGAGAGAGAGAGAGCGCAGATTCGACGCGTCCACTGAGTGGTCGTTGTTATACGCTGCACCCGTTCGTACAGCGTACACGTCAAGCATGACATTGTTCACCATTACACGTACTTTTAATTTCAATCACAATTCCGCTTGATCATTCAATCTGTGCAGTTGCAGTTGCAGTGTGTGTGTGTGTGTGTGTGTGTGTGTGTGTGTGTGTGTGTGTGTGTGTGTGTGTGTGTGTGTGTGCGTGCGTGCGTGCGTGCGTGCGTGTGCGTGCGTGCGTGCGTGCGTGCGTGCGTGCGTGCGTGCGTGCGTGCGTGTGTGTGGCACAAGTACGCCTCGTCTACGACGATTACGACCTAGAGGAATGATCGATAACGACGCCGTGTCCCCGTGGGTCAGTCTGCCAGTGTTGTGGAAAATACGAACACACTCACAGACGAACGCAATCACACACTCACATACACACACGCATGTACACCCACACGTGGTTCGCTTAGTTACCTCTCTGGCCACCATGCCAACGGCTCCATTCCACGTCCCGTCCGACTCCTTCGTTCCCCACTGGTCGGTCTGTTCAATCTCGTAGCTGCAACAGATTCTAATCCATCTCACCTGTTAGTAGTAAACAGTTCCCTTGAAAGGAGGATGAGGAGGGAACGGAGATTTGCGCGAGTTTGCGCGAGTACGTGTAACGTGTAACGTGTAACGTGTAACGTGTAACGTGTGCGTGTGCGTGTGCGTGTGCGTGTGCGTGTGCGTGTGCGTGTGCGTGTGCGTGTGCGTGTGCGTGTGCGTGTGCGTGTGCGTGTGCGTGTCGTGTGCGTGTGCGTGTGCGTGTGCGTGTTGTCTGTCTGTCTGTCTGTCTGTCTGTGTGTTTGTGTGTGTGTGTGTGTGTGTGTGGTGGTGTGCGTGGTGTGTGTGTGTGTGTGTGTGTGTGTGTGTGTGTGTGTGTGTGTGTGTGTGTGTGTGTGTGTGTGTGTGTGTGTGTGTGTGTGTGTGTGTGTGTGTGTGTGTGTGAAGAGAGAGAGAGAGAGAGAGAGAGAAAGAGAGAAAGAGAGAAAGAGAGAAAAAAGAGGGAAAGAGGGAAAGAAGGAAAGAGGGAAAGGGAAAGAGGAAAGAGGGAAAGAGGAAAGAGGAAAGGGGAAAGAGGGAAAGGGAAAGGGGAAAGAGGGGAAAGAGGGAAAGAGGGAAAGAGGGAAAGAGGGAAAGAGGGAAAGAGGGAAAGAGGGAAAGAGGGAAAGAGGGAA
>JAODUO010001374.1:100000-160000 GCA_025642075.2 Ridgeia piscesae | reverse complement strand
AGGCAACCTTGCGAAGGCTGTAAAATTGTCTTCATACATACTTTGTTTCCAAAAAATTGCAATAAATTATTCTTTTTTTCTGAATACAGAAAATCTGCAATATGTATATGTAATTACAAAAATCTAAATAGGAAACAAATAACGGAGTTAGAGCAAACACTGCCAATTCAAACACATTCGCTAACTCGCTCACTCGCTCACTCGCTCACTCACTTATTCACTTGCTCGTTCGTTCGTTCGCTCGCTCACTCACACTCACTCACTCACTCACTCACTCACTCACTCACTCACTCACTCACTCACTCACTCACTCACTCACTCACCCATTCATTCATTCATTCATTCATTCATTCACTCACTCACTCACTCACTCACTCACTCACTCACTCACCCCATCCACTCTTTCACTCACTGACACGCTACTTGTGTTGGAAACTGGAGTTGAACTCTGTTTCTCCATCTGTGTACAGACTTCTCTGTCGCTTATTATTACTTTTAACTCTACTGACTCCAAACATCTATCTCTAGACGTATACTCTTCTGTCCCACATTGCCACATACAAACCACCTATCTCTAGACTTACATGTTCCTAATTGCCACTTGCAACGCAAGTTTCTCTAACCCCACAACTCCCTTCAGACAGTGACACTGAAATTGTCCGTCCCGACTTGAACTTGCATGCGGCGCATGCCGCTCAAATTTAAATAAGAGGAACACAATTACACGTGATCGGCGTGTTAGATCACACGATAACGTCACTCCACGAACGTAGAAGAAGATTCATTACAAGATATATCCGTGCGTTGCCTGGGTATCCACTGCCGTCTACAAGTGGTTCTACGTGCCGACCCTTGTACGCTGTCACGAAGCTCCTGGTCTGCCGTTCCTCAGTGGAGAGATCCCGCATTGGACAGACGCATCGATCACGACTCTCTGTCGCAGCACCACGCTGCAATACGAACTTCTCAGATGTTCCACGATCACGCGAAGAACGAGTAACCAGAGTTACTAACTAGATGACGAGTAATCGGAGTTACCTATAGTCATTACCTATCAGACGACGAGGCGCCTACGGCTAAAGTTAACTTGTAATGAATGGACAAACCAGGTGATGAGGAAGACGTTAAAATAGAACTAGTTAATTGGTCCATGATTGATTCTCTCGCATTAGCCCAAATGATTATTTGAATTCTGCTGCGCCAGGTATAACACTAGTGATAACATCGTTGGTCAGGTACTAGCCCGATGAGATGCTGATAAAATTGTCAGAGAGATTCTATTTAAAATCTAAAAAAACTGGCAATGAAAAGCAAAAAACAAGATGTCAGGGGAATACACCAACAAAACGGTAAAGTCTACAATACGCATAGGTACATTCTATGTTTGCCTTTGCGAACACATACCTTTAATGCAGTTAAATCATCCACAACATACACGCACTCACACACATATACACACACTGACACACACATCGACACACACACCGACACACATACACACACACACGTGTGTGTGTGTGTGTGCGTGTGCGCGCGTGTGTGTGCATGTGTGCACGTGTGTGTGTGCGTGTGTGCAACACATTGATAATAACTGTGGTCAACAATCAACTGTCAGAACTCCTGGGGTATGGGAAATATTATCAAAAGTAATGTTCATAACTGCTGACACGGAGGTGGACACGCAAGGGAAATAGTCTGCAGTCGATCAGTAAAATTATCTGTAATAATGCATTTGCTATCGATTTTGTCTATATCTCTTTTGAATGCATTGATGCTTGTCGACGGGACTGATCAGATATGTCGAGGACAAATAGCAGCACTTTGTTTCCGTTTAGACACCTGCTAATGCGCTGTCCTATCAGTTACATCCATTGTCCCACGGTGTACTTTACACGGCTTGTCTCAGTCAACATCACAAGTGAAACCCACAGATAACAGCAGAATGAAACACACGATAATGCAATTACAAGTCGTTCTATCTTGAAAAAGCATGTCTGTGTCGTATCTATGTACATCTCAGTTACATACTGTCAATAATGTTACGTACATTTAGAATGACCTAGTCGAACACAAAATGTTTAACACACGCGTGTATAGTTGAACACGTATTGGAACGTTTACTGGTCGGCGTTGTCTATGACAGATATTAAATTGTCGACACATACAATTGGATACGTAAGCTGCATGTATAATAACAGGTAATACAATACAATACAATAAAAAATACAATGCAATTATTATTTAACAGACTGCATGTAAAATGTTACATATCAATGTTTAATTTTAATAATTAATTAAATAAATGAATACTTGTTCAATAATACTACTACATACAGTAGATCGTGGTATGGTCTTTTGGTCTATGATGACGACTACTACAAATCAAATAACAAATGATTACTCAACAAACTGCAACCTGTATAATTATTACTTAATATGTTATATGATACTCTTACACAATATATCTATATTTTATTTTCATATTAATTAAATAATAAATATGTTATGTAGTAATCCTAGGTTAACCGGGTTAATAATACTAGGGGAATATGTCATATCAGACGAAGGTGTTATTTAATTGTTTTGCTAGTCGTCTTGTCTGTCCTCAGAGATAGTCACATATCTCGTCGTCAGCCACGTTTATTTCCGCGCACCGTTAGACCTTCTGAAATGTGTATGCAAACGTACAACTATTACTGTGACAACTATGTTCAAGTACTTCATACTTTCTCAATACCAGACATTCTGCATTTTTTGGGATAGTGTATTTACGAATATACACAATTTCATCAGTAAGCGATACATAGCAAGGAAATGGCTATTCTCATTGCAACTGATGTGTATTCGATGCCTCGTGGCAAAGGATGTATCACGTGATGCTCGCACTATGGAGGGTCACAGACGGCAATGGCACGTCGGGCTTAGGGACAGATACTTGTTAACTGTTACGCCTTTCTCGTAGCACGTATATCAGTTGTGGGGGATGAAAGTCTACTAGAGTCCGAGCCCTATTAGTGCATTAGCTCGTACTATAGGCAGAATGTTCCCAGTGTCTCACACTTCCGGATTCTCTCGTTTGTTTTTAAAGTCAAACTCACCAAAACGCATGATATATTTAAAAGCTATTATTACTATTATATATAGATATATAACTAGACACGAACTAGACAAATGTTGGCTATTGTTAGATGATGCAACAATTATAGTGTAATAATCAGCACTAAAGAATTACACTAGTATAAAACAGTTGTACTCGTTTTGCAATTTTCTATTTTATGAAAGAAACAGTTGTTCAAGTAGGGTGTTAGTCAGCCACGTTAACGGAGGATATGCTTCTACAAAATAATAGTTTAAACCACATATTGTAATTAGAATACTGTGTTAAAAGGCAAAAACACTGTCAGTTATGTCTAAGCATTCGGTTTACTTGCACAACAGATGGTAAAGTTGATTTGGTGTTGTGTGTGGCAGGTTCACAGCCTGCTGGTGGTCGCTATGCAAACACTACATGTTGTGTGCACACATTCCATTGAATAAGTTCAACTGCTTTTGTGATATCACTCAATCGTATCAACTATTATTGAGCTTGCGTGTGTATACATGTATCTGTGCATGAATGTCATATTTTTGTCATACACGGCTTGCACCACGGGCGCCAAACTATCTTTGACTTAAGTAGCACGTAAGACCTACATCGTTTCATATTACCACACACAGCGTACCTCAATATTTTCACATTTCATGACTAAATCAGTTGTTCGGAACATAAAACATTCTGTGCGCATGTGTCATTCCCGATGTTACATTGCTTGTCGCATAACGTCGCGCTTCCGTCCAGTTTTTAGTGGCTAGAAAACATTCGTATGAGACCGACATAAAGAGTTAGATTCCACACTATACTAACTTTGTGGAGCCGTTGGCCTAATGCCACACATACCGTGTGTTTAAACGAGTAACGATCGTTGTTCTTGAAGGCGGGTCCAAATGACACATTAATGGAAGACTGCTGCAGTGTGTGCCACAGACATTCACTACAGCTATGACTAGTAGGGCCCACGTATACCCTTTTTAGAGGGGGGGGGGGGGTGAATCAATTTACCAACCATCGCCCATACATAATCCTTAACATACCATTTAGAGGATATGTGATTTAATGCACACGGAACCACGGTATAAATAAATTTTAAAACAGATATATCTTTGACAACTGGGCGCCACCATATTACGTTCAAACGCCATTTAGTTTAACCAGCTCCTACCTATTTAATGTAAATGTTCGATTTTTCCCATTTACGTCACCAATAGACATTTCTGCACAAATACAAAAATATATTGTGGATCTATTATATAGCACCCAAGTTGTCAGTGATCCAGGTTTGAAAAATGATTTAAAATATACCGTAGCTCAGTGCTTATCAATTCATGGTCACATGTCCTCTACATGGTATATTCTTATGCCAGTGTTTGTTCAAAAGTTTCAGCTCCGTAATATTTGTATACAAAACCAACCAAAGTATCACACCAGTTGAAAATTGACTACACTAAAGCAAAACAGGGAAACTGAATATATGCACAATGTCGAGATAAGTGTAATCAGCACCATCAAACAACAGTAGTGTAATGTAAGAGTACTGTACAATAAACATGTACCTAACAATGACAACGAAGCGCATGTCATGTGATGGTGTGTGTGTGCATGTGTGTGTGTGTTAGTGTATGCGTGTGGGTTTGCATGCATGTTATTATAGTCTTGTAAAAGTATAAGATGCAGCTATACTGCAATTTGTTTAACAGTTCTTTGTGATATCTACCACAAACAATGCCAGTAACAGAGAAAACCGTCACGTTTTCAACCAATTTAATCCACCTGTGTTTACACAGATGT
The DNA here is from genome assembly GCA_025642075.2 of Ridgeia piscesae. Lineage (NCBI taxonomy): Eukaryota > Metazoa > Annelida > Polychaeta > Sabellida > Siboglinidae > Ridgeia > Ridgeia piscesae. The sequence continues at coordinate 155,115 of JAODUO010001374.1, read as the reverse complement.
GGGCCTACCCACACACAGATTACTTACACAATAATATTTACAAGCAAGAGCTAAAATAGATATCTAGAAAGAGTGAAGTGTCAGTTTTCTGACAAATAACACATTCCCGTTTTTATATACTCAAGGTAGCAAGATTGGCAACTAACATTACTAGTAGAAATCAGTATATGTCCAGTTATCTTACAGATGCTCGGACACCGAAATATGTCCAAAATACTGATTTGAAAGTACAGGTTATTTCTACTACAATTCCAAATACACCGTATTATAAAACTGCGTATTCCTCAGTGCAGATGACAGACTTTTTTCAAACCCTTCTGTACTCCCGTGTTATAACTACCATAAAACAACAGGACTTACATTTATTTAAAATAGTGTACAGTTACATGCTGAAATGTCATCTGGCGTGACCATCAGTCAATGAATATTATCTCATTCATCACTTCACCAGAGTTCCATTTGTCATGCACCCACATGTTCATACATAATAAATAACCAGCTCTGTACGACCATACACTTAAATGCAATTAAGTTTTGTGATGACAACCTGGCATGATTTGGTGTAGTAAATCCATTACAGATACACTATATACTGGTGAGGCAACAGCATAAATTAACAAAACCAAAGGTACTATACACAGTAAGCTCTACGTTAGTGTTTATATTAAATGTTAAGAAAGATATATTGTTTACTGAATTGCCACCAAACCATACTAATAACACTGCAATTACATTGCTGTTCTATGCTATTCGCATACAGATGCAACATTTGTAGAGAATTTCACTATGAAAAGAATGTCAACAATATACATTACAACGATATCCATCTGTATATATTTTAACAATGTTGTTAATGTAGTTGCCAGATAAGTTCTAACAATCCTAATGTTTAAGTTAATAAACAGCCAAAACCAGATTACATTGTGTTCTCCAAATATGTCATGACACACTATTTTGGAGTAAATTTCATAAAATATTTACCACAAAAAATTGTTCTTGTGAGGTTAATCCATCGCTGCAATGATGCCACACCTCCACACACCAGACACAGACACGGCATAACATTCATACATAGCTCTATCCAGTCATGTTACAATTAACTTTAAAATACATTGCCTACCTAACAAGATACTGGTTTAAACATGTGTATACATTTTATATAACTGACCATGCAAGAAATATTTTTTACCAAACTTCTTCACTATACCAGAACATCACACATTTGCTTTCAGGGATTCAGTTTACTACCAGGTAGTAAGTTGCTTCAAACTCTTAGTAACAGATACAGAGTTGGCCTTAGTATATTGACCAGAGATCATCTGGAATAGAATTACAGATCAGCAATTATTTGAATTTTACAATGGATGCAATAACTGGCAAAATCTGACAACAATAATTGCAAAATTAACTTGTTAAAAAACTAGAATGATTAATGCATAATTGTTGTGTTATCAGAATTAACAAAAAGTGACACATGACATTACCTGGACTTTGGGATTATCAGATGCAGAGAAATTCATAATTATATTGGTGTCTATTGCTAAGTCTTTTAGGCAATACCAAATCATCATGAACATGTATTGAAACCTATAATAGAAATGGAGTGTAACATCTGTGCAATGTAGCATGACACACATTGACATGATTCAAACACTAACATGTTGTGATACAGACATGACGCATCACTGACTATGGCATGATCCTGACATTAAAATGACACAGACATGACTCAGACACTGACATTACTCACAAACACCGACATGATCCACACACTGAACTGTCATGACACAGACACAAACATGATGCATTCATTGACTGTTACATGATCCAGACACCAACATGACATAACACTGACACCAATTTGTCATGTCCTAAACATATTCATCCATTGACAATGACATGATCCAGAGATTGACGTAACATAATCCTGACACTGATGATGACTATGACATGACACAGACTCTGGCTACAACATGTACCAGATGCTGATGATGACTGTCCACGTCATGACATAGATAATGACTATGATATAACCCAGACAATTGACAATTCACATGACTGAGAGCTTGACACTGACTTGACATGACCTGACACTGGTAGTACAGTGATGGAGGGTTCTATGAGCCGGCTTCCTGTTCTTGGCCGAGGGCTTCAAGCAGCAGTCCCATGGGTGTGCGCTTCAGGCCAACAAACTCTATCTTGTTTGACAGCTTGTTCTTGAAGTTCCGCATTCGCAGTGTTGCATGGACCAGGACAACTGCAAAACATCCGCACAACATTTTATAGCAATCTACAAGGGCTAAAAGGAAAACAGCACTTGGTGAAGTGGTATATATTCCTTAGATGTTTCCCTGGCTGATGAGATCTGTGAAATGGCAACTGCTCTTTTCATAATAATGACTTCTTATGCGCCAATATCCTTGAAGTTCAAGCCCAGTGGTGTGACAAAACCAAGAGATTAAGCATTCTCACAATGGTATGAGTCATCGACGGATGGATGAAGGTGACTGGACGCTAAGGAGGATAGGCAGCATTAAAGAGATAAGTTTTTAGATGCCAGCAGAATGAAACTATATTTCCTTCTAATTTAAGTTTTAACACTGGCAGGAAGAGAATTCCACGGCAACAGAGAAAGCTCGGGTCGGGTTCCAGCTTTCGTTTTCATACGATGAATGTAAAGAGGGTTACTACTGATTGATCGTAGCTGTCTGGAATTTCTTGCTGGTTGTGGGTTTGATAGGCTATTGTAGAAATCATTAAAATAATGTGATAGCGCACATGGAGCCAATGCAATGATTTCAGAAGCAGCATTGGGCAAAAAGTGGCAATGTGACTATTTCCTACTGCACAGAGAACATAATTATGACTTTCAATTTTTTCACAGGCTTGTTGAACTTTTAATTATGTTTATACTTTTACATGTACAGACCCAAACAATTGCCTTTTGATACCCTTTAATATGACAAGATTTACCTTGGTGATGCTTTTGGTGTGCCAGAGTGGGGTTAATATCAATTATTAACTTGCTTATTTTAACATTAAAGTATAATCATATTATAATGAAAAAATATAATCATACCATCATTATAAAGAAACAAACACACATATATTCACATCCTGTTACGATTAAACTATTGTTCTAAGTGCACATACATTTTAATAGCTACTATAAAACCATCACCAGTTGTGTGACATACCTAGCATTGGCAATGCAATGCCGAAGAGGAATACGAGGACAGAGCCAAACAGGTAGATGAGGATGTAGCCTCCGACCATCACAACAATGATGCTCAAGTTTGGATGCTTTCTCTTCAGTCTCCGTATCTCAGTCTGATTGTTGGAGGTGTAGACAAACCCGGCAAAGGCAACAGCAACAGCAGCACAGCCAAAGATCATCTGAACCGGGTGTACCACCCTGCAGCAATGACACACGTGACTGCCATGTTACTACATACACATAGTAATGCACATTTATGACAATGATGTAGAATTTACACAAATGCTAAATGAGAAAATGCATTTTAATTGTAACCAGTAATACTGGAATTACAGTTGTGATAATGATTTCACTTAAATCTGAATACAGTCTGTCTGTCACCTAAGATAAGGTTGCTGTAAATGACATTTAATATTAGATACAACCAGAAAATGTGTGCCAAGCCAAAAACCGTGCTATTTGATCTCGTGTTCTAATGATTTTAATACACTGTGTCAGTCTGATCTTGTATCAATTCATGTGACATTTCTCAGGTTGATTTACACAGCACAAGATGGGCACACTGTTTTTATCTGAGGCATAGATCTATATGAAATTTAGATTTTGCCATTCCATTCGTGTAGACACTTCACTTAAAATAACACATGTGCACATTACAGGCGTTCCTTGCTATATGACATAACTTAATCAAGAATTTGTTTACATTTTTGTGAAACTAGTATGTACAGTCATATGCTAGTCTTGAAATTGAAGAAGGGTCTATGGTTAGGCCCCAGCCTACCATGAACCTGGAAGTAAATTGACAACCTGTTGCCTAGACTGTGGCAGTGTTAGTTATGGGCTGTGTTACAACTGGGGACATACCACCAAATGGATAGTAGTCCTGTTTAAAAGAATTGCATTGTGCACTTTTTGTAAATTTCTGGAAGCACTAAATGTAGGACTGGTTGAATGGAAATTATATTTTTGTGTAGCGTGATATCACAGCTGCAAAGTTATGATATTTGTCAGATAGTGAAAAGGTGCATATGCATACAGGTGTAATTTGGACTAGAGGTGTCAACATTGGAAATCGGCCGCTGATTGAAGCAAAAATGAAGGGGTGTCAGGTCAGAGACTGGATTGTAGGAGAAAGAGATGTCATTTTCACGAATTTTATACATGACATGTGTCGATGCAGACTAATGAATGTCTGAAATTTTCAATACCATGGATTAATAAACCTAGTGGGAAATCAAAGAAACGTTACAATGGCCACCTATGGGAAATCAATTGGTGGTATCTACCGTAATGGCAGTCTTGGGGATGATAGGCTATGACTGTGTGAGTACGCCTGTCAGTAGGTGGATGCCACGCCCCTTATTCTCACTTTAGACTAGTCTTTATTTATACCAATCAAGACTTCAAGTACTTCCAGTAGCATCAAAACGAACACTATCTTGTCATTAAACACCTTTAACGTAATCTTCAACAGGTTGAAGTTATTATTATAATTATTATCAGTTTATGTGATACGGTAATTGTTACTGTCGCCAGCCGGACTACTACTAGTTGTACAAGTACAACGGATACCCTGGCTGTGCTACTTACCCTACGATTAAAAATGTAATCAGTGCAGTCAGAAAATAGTTAGTTTGATAATAGAGAAGATTGTTGAGCACTCGATTTGCCCATGCCTCTGTATCTTTTAAATTGGGCACCTGAAACCGAGCGCCTTGAAGTAAAAAGTCGTTCATCGGCCGCAACGGAGCAAGCTCCACATCCGCCATGTTTAATTTGTGAGCCGCTTGAATGCATACCCACGACATTTGCCGCGTGGACATAATGTTGCATTTTAATATGATAACACGTAAGACTAGGAAGGCAAACTGATTTATTTTGTTCATTTACAATCGTAACCTATAAGAACGAATTATTGGAATATATTCATATACCCAACTTAAATTGCTAGGTTAATTACAATAGCTAGACCTTCATTTTTAGGACCGAATAGAAATAACTCCTGATAAAAGCAACAGTTTTAGGTCAATGTCAAAACATTAACTTGCCTCCAATGTACTTAATCCGAGCAAATGATCTTGCGAAGTTCGTTTCTATAACAATAACATCTTATTGCCTCTAACACATTCGTTTATCGTTGCTTAGGTATTATCCTAGCTAAATATGCTGCCTTCAACGCGAGATCACGGCATATTCAAACTATAGATGCATATTTTTGCTAGTCTTAATAAAAATACGCTTGGCAACATTTCACATAAAGAGTGCTCACCATGCTGAAAAAAGAGACTTTTAATAATAGAAAAGTTATTCACTGAAAGGAAGGTCCTGAAAATTAAGAAATGCTAATTAAATGTTATTCTTGTAAAACGGCTGTTATTGTTAAAATCAAAGTCCATTTGGAGAAACAAATGTTCCAAAAAGGGACACAACTCATTATTATTATAAATAATGGTTAATAGAATGGAGAGGGTTATAGAAATACGTTCAATGTTTTGACTAAAAGTCATGATCAACCTTTACAACGGCTCTATAATGTGGCGCCACCATGTGTCCGCTCGCAACAGATGTTCTCATGACAAACTGACATTCTATCAATGTCACGTTGTCCGTAAGCGAAATGGCAGAAGTGTAAGTTGTATAAAACCACAGTCTTAATGTCATATATGAATATAGCGTTCTTGATCAGAATTAACATACTCCACTAACCAGCTATCATAACACATCGCAACTGGTAATGGTGATGTAGCTGTTAAGAAGACAGCGATATAATCCAATTTTGTTCTAAAGCTAAGCCGGGTGCCGGTCACGGTGACGGTGTCGAGGGCCCAGATTCGCACAGGCCCGGATTCCCCGCCTACTCCGGGCCCGGACCCAGAGTCAGACAATATACTTTTTTGCAGTTTAGGCCCGCACCTCGAAGCAAAATATAAAAACAGCCACATGTGACATTATAAAAAAGTATAAGTATTGTCTATATTATCACTGATACAAATCAAATGTACACGAAATTCACTCATTTTTGCGCATATACATTATTTTCAGAGTTCCCTATGAAACTAATGTTTACATGCAAAACTAGTGGCACTGTTTTGTAAGTACTTGTCTGTTTTCAGTTGGATGTGTTTTGATCGATTAAAGACTAATAATATTATATTTTTATCGTGCAACAACTGTTCAGTTGTAGTACATAGATACTACCGGTATATGAATTTTTATGATTGTAAGTGGCTGTTTTCATGGTCCAGGCCTAAACTGCAAAAGTACAACCTTCCTCAAACACATAGTTGCAACACTAAAAACATAACATGTTTCTCATAAATTATTAAAACACAGTGATCTCTGACCTAGCTGTCATCAACACATCCTGAAAGCGGATGAAGGCGGACACTGCATCATCATTGGCCTAGGCCAAGGCTCAGACCTTCTGTTATTACAACTGTGTCACAATGACCTGTTTGTGCTGTTGGACTGAAACGTTTAAACTGATTCCGGAAACTTGTCTAATTTCTGACTCCACCTCGATTTTTGATTCTGTTTGGAAATCTGAATTGCAACATTAGGCCATGTAAGTCTCGCACTCAAAACCGAGGTTGGAGGCAGGAAGTCCATATACTCCATGTTAACATATAGGACTTTGTTTTGTTTTTGGTTGTAATAATCAAACTGTTCCCAAATAGCGTATTTCAGATTATTGTCTGAAGGATTATTACAAGCAGAAGCAATGGAACACTTTGCTGGTGACAATGATCGCGGAAACCATGAATTTTTATCGATTATTATTGTCATGGCAGTAGCGGCAAGTACTTGTGTGTGGCGATCTTGGCTAATAATGAAGAGCACTTGCCATTTTTTGTGCAGTACAACCTGTTTTGAGCAAACATATACATGTGATTATGTGCATTTAGACAACTTGTCAGATATAAGTACTCATCGAAACCACAACGTACAGCAATGTAAAATACAAATCCTGTAAAAGACATGGCCTAAAATTGTGTCTATTATCTACACTACGTAAATTGCTATATATCTATCATAGTGTGGTAAACTCAATATTAAATCTGACATTTAAGATAAGAAAGGTATAACACAAGATATTTATGACCTGATTTTCCTAGTATTCATCAGTTGGAAGCTACAACTATCATCCATCGTTCGAATATTAATTTAATTATTATTCTTGTGTCCAGTCCCCAATCAGCTCCAGTCGCGCGGAGTCTCGCCATGTATCGTCGAGTGGGTAAGATCCCACTTACATTCTAACTGGGATCAGGCAGTAGTGTTGATGTAGATTGCAATTGCTACTCTGACATGCACCTAAAGTTTCAACTTGCACTTTCAGTTGTTGATGTTTGTTTTGCACTGAGTCCCGTCTGTTTGCAGCATGGTGGCAGAGGTTCAAGATTGGCCTGGAAGATGGAGCCACTTGCAAGCAATCCTTGAGCGTTCGGGACCATTTGCCCATCCAGAATTTGAAGCTAGTTCAGAGGTAAGGTTAATTTTATTTATAAGTACATTTTCTTTCAGAGGAAGCAACACTTTTTTGTAAATGCTTATATGTTATCAATCGGTGTCATCCTACAGTGCCTAGACATAACAGAATCTTGAGGAAACCTTTACTGAAATGTTGTGATGTTTTAGCTGTATGGTTAATGATAGGCAATTAAAACCATTGACATGATACAAAGATCTGATCAGTTATTAATAATGGTTCTATCACTGTAAATTATAATTTATTTAGATAAATTATGATGCTGTATGTTCCAGGCTATTGTGCAGCTTATTTACAACTTTGTGATAACCTAATAATGCTGATTGCATGGGATACATTTTCCAACCATCTTTAGAATGACATGAATGAAGCTATCCATCAAATACTGTGCTATAACATTTTCTGATATAGAAAGTAAATAATAGTGTGATTCATATTTGTTATATGTACGGTAGATTCAATGCATGAAATATTATACTGATATTAGGTTGTAAAAAAACGTTTAGTACTGATTGTAAAATGCCATCATCACAAATTGATATATTGATTGCACTGCTGTCGTTGACAATGGTTAAGTAAAAGTGCCTGGAATTAAAACATAATCTTTAATATTTGCCAGTAATTGCCACAATACCCTCTGATTGTGTACCACTTTTCATGACTGTCATTTAATTATGTCCAACCAGAAACAGTTTGTTTTCAGATGCACCAAATGAATGTGAGTTTTGTCTCTTAAAGACATCTTTTACACTTCTCAAATTTGTGCTTTTTATATTGTATTGTAGTGTTGAATTGTTGAGGAGTTGAACAGAAGACATGTTTCCCTTCCAGGTGCTGAGTTTTCTCGAGGACACCTGTCGAGTGCTGGTGATAGGAGCTGGAGGTCTCGGCTGTGAACTCCTCAAAGATCTCGTATGTGATCACTAAATAGTGTTGGTTTGATGTGATTAGCCATGGCAACATGAAAGTCACTGTCATTGTGATAAATACTCACTGACACATCAAATGCAGCTGATTAAATAGTATTTGAATATTCTTGGCAGTTCCAGGAGCAGATGTTTGGATACTGGCAAATAAAGGCACTCAGTGCCTACCCCGGGACACATTATCGTCTCAGTAATACACTGTATAGCTGTCTTGCAGTCAAGCTCACCATTGATTATATCAATGCAGAGTGACATATACAAAATTAGTAGTCCCACTAATGTGGTCACCTGGCTAATGAAGTAACTTTTGGCTAGTCCCAGACGGATTCCCGCTCCAATTCATTGCAATTCCTTTTATGAAGTTCCAGTTCAATCTCTTTCAATTAATTTTTTAAAATTACTATTCAGTTTCTTTCAATTCAATATTTTTTATTCCAATTCAATTTCTTTCAATTTTTATTTCAATTCTATCTATAATCATTCAATTCCAATTCCCGCTCCAATTCATATAACAAAAGTGAACTATAACGGGCGGGTGATATATAGCGTGTTATTGTATTTTTTGTTAAACACTAGATCAGTGCGTTAAAATTGTGTTGACTCACTGATACGTAGCGTAATGAAGCATGCAGAAATCAGATAATAAACTCAGAATATTTCAGTGCATCAACCAGTGTTTAAACGTCAATACAGAATGGGTGTTACAAACTGATTTGAGTAGCTAGGAAGAACATATAAAACACTGAGTGGCTACTGGGTGTTGGTAGTACTGGTGGGCAAAATAGAATTATATATTTTTATTTGTTACAACATTTATATAAATGATAGTTATCACATTCTGGTTATAATCTTCAAGTATGGTAGTCTTCACTGGGCTTATGTTTGCATTGGTAATCTTTAGACTTTAACTGATACAGAAAGTAACTTTGGAGTGTTTGGAGATATCCTGGCTTCACTTGTGGGAACCAAGGTAGTCCTAATATTTGCTTAGCATGTGACACTGGGAAAGTGTGACTGTTATCTGGGCAATTTCAATGGTTCTTTGAAGCAGCCTCCAGCCAGCACTCATTCACACAAGGCAGTAGGACAAGACTAATTGACTTCCCATTCATCAGTTTCATCCACTGATTAGTTGCTGGGTAATGTTTGACCAGCAGCTTCATTGTCCAACTTTTCTTTCTACCCAGTAAACACAATTGCCTGCACAGCAATACTCCCAACTGTCTGTAAAATATCCTTCACAGCATCACAAAATATCAGATGCTCAATTCCTTTTCATTCAGTTCCAATTCCAGTTCAATTCAAAATCTCAATTTCAATTCAAAATCTTTCAATTCAAATTTTAATTCATTTTTTTTCAAAATCTCAATTCCTGCTCCAATTCTGGAATTGAATCGATCAATTCTATTTTTTTATTGACCTCAGCCCTAGCCCCAGGGTGACATGGTATGTCAGCTCGATTAAGAAATGTTGTAGATATTAATTGGTCGTCTCTCTGATATGTTTCAGGCATACATGGGTTTCCGGCAAATATCTGTCATAGATATGGACACAATAGACTTGTCAAATCTAAACAGACAATTTTTATTTAGGTAAGAATACTTTGCACTACTGCTCTATGTCACTGCATGTTTGCTATATAAAGAAGACATGATTGTCACACAAAGTAGACTTGCATTTTGTGTAGTATAACATTAAATAGACTAAATAAAACATGCTAATAGAACCAGCATCACCTCACATTTCACATTTAATGTTTTTCCATGTCTTGTTTTGAATTATTTTGGAATATGTTAATGCTACCACAAGATGCAGATGACATTTATGTGAAATAATATATTTTGGTTCCTAATTTGCGTTTCATGCGTTATTGAGCTAAGGCACGTTTTCAGTAGCTGAATACGCTTTATTTTGACAGGAAGAAAGACATTGGTCAACCAAAGGCAACTGTTGCTGCCGCCTTCATCAACAACCGGATTGTGGGATGCAAGGTCACTCCGTATCCTGTTTTGTTCTCATCACCACTGCTTCTATAACTTCAGAAATTATTCTATTTTAAGGATGGAATGTTGTAATTCAAATTCATTTTGATGATCCCATTCATAGGGAACCTACAGGATCGTTAGACTCCCGTTATCATTATAAGGCATATCTACAATGTGTGTTAACAAATGTTGTAGATAATGAATGAATGTGGCATAACAAGATAACAGGACGCTGGTGGTAGAAGGCTCGTGGCCCAAGTTGCATGATGGCGCCACCTGGCAGATTAGTTCTGTAGGTTCCCCGTTAAAGTTTAAAGACAAACTAGACGTTTCAGGAATTACCTACCAGTGTCAGAGCATGATTTTTATCAGTTGTGTCATCTTTACTCGGGCTTAGAAAACTATATTACAGCTGCTAAGTAAGATCTTTTTACATTTTAAAATGTTAATAATTCCAATGTTATACCACAATTTATAATGCAAACTTATCATGATAGACCTTGACATTGTTAAGACACTACGCCAAAATACAGGACTTCGACATGGATTTCTACAGGCGTAAGTGTTTTTGTAAAGTAGCTCAGTAAGCTTATATATAATGTATGCTTGTTTGCATATAAATCTATGTGCATGCTTGAAAAGTTGTAATGTGCAACACGTAATATTATATAGATTTGTTTTCCCTTTGATTGACAAGTTCAAATTATCTTACAAATTGTTTGTATTACCTAATTTATTTAGAAATTTATAATATCATTACTACCCGGTATATGTAAATTCTTTTTTTGGCAGCCAAATATAGAATTTGTTTATTGTTCGCCTACTTTTATAGGTGCCCAAGAATGGTCTTGGGCACCTATAAAAATACTAAACTATATTTTGACTGGTATATCATTTATATTGGGTATAACATTTGTATGAAAAATTTTGAGACCTGCCTTTAGTTTATCATGTACATATATAATTATTATTCATGTTGCTGTAAATGTTTCAGTTAGTAAACTACAAATTAAGCAGTAGAAAGTAATATATTAATTAATTTATTTATCCAGCATATACATACATGCATTAATGCGCCTAGCGGACAAGGCATAGAACATGGCAGTCGTCAGAGTAATGTACTAAAAATAGCGCTTACATAGTAAAAACTAGCATGCTCGCCACACGCGCTTGCTGTTTGTTGCAGACAATTGTCGGCCAGCATTTTCCCTAATTCGCAGGCGAAAAGTTCACCAAATAAATTAATTCATTTTAAAACTTTACATCATTGTAAACAACTATTAAATTTTGCCATCTGGCTTGGCATGTATGTCGTACTTTCAGCTCATTCACGAGTGTTGCTTCCTGGTCAGTGCTAGCAGACAGTGGACAAGTTTGGCCTAGTGGCGGGCTTCTACCATATCTGTATGGAATAATAAGTTTAAGAGTTATTACTGGTCTTCATACGCAGTACCCCCCTGGTAGTTTTGATTGTTTGCTTCTGCAGAGTAGTGCCACAAGACACATTTCTGAACAATTAAAAATAAGTTTGTGTAATTTAATATAAGATTACTTTTTGCAAGGACACATTGAGTCAATGTGTATATTTATGTGCCCTTTGGGCGCGTTCAAGCAATTTGGGTGGGACAATGTAACAAACATCGTGCCAATGGTGCAGGGGCGCGGCTTATAGTGAACCCTGAAACTTTGAACTGAACACTGACCTGAGATTCATAACAGCAGACCTCATTAATCTACCTATTTTGTATCGCATTGCAGAGTTCCACATTGTGGTGTGTGGACTTGATTCCATTGTGGCGCGGCGTTGGATCAACGGCATGTTGGTGAGTTGTCAAGTCTTGTAGTTGTAGTTGTAGTTGTAGTTGTAGTTGTAGTTGTAGTTGTAGTTGTAGTTGTAGTTGTAGGCAGTCTTATCAACCATGTAGTCAACTGACTACACTAAATTATGTCTGTTGAAACAGCAGACAAAGATACCGTATACACTAATATAACTGCCTGTAAAGCAGCATTTGCTACAAGAAATTAATCTGAAAACTGGTGTCATAATGTGATATACAGATATAGACTTATGTTAATAGGGTGCTTAATGTTTATATCCATTTGATACCTAAATATTCATTTTGTGTAAATAGATATGACTAGATTTTAACCATAATCAATTTATTTCAAAATTAGGTGTCTCAAAACTATTGCATTACATTTTTTTTATAAGACCATGATCAGAAAAGGTCAAAGAAAATGTGATAATGTTGTAGATCAGCCTGTTATCATATGAGAGTGAGGAGTATCTAAGACTGCCATTACATGTGTTGTAGATCAGTCTGTTGGTGTATGACAGCAAGGGGTGTCTAAGACTGTCGTGTCATCATGTTGTAGATCAGTCTTTTATCATATGAAAGTGAGGCGCGTCTAAGTCTGCCATGTCATGTTGTAGATCATTCTGTTATGATGTTATCATATGAGAGTGAGACACATCTAAGACTGCCATGTCATGTTGTAGATCATTCTGTTATGATGTTATCATATGAGAGTGAGACACATCTAAGACTGCCATATCATGTTATAGATCATTCTGTTATGATGTTATCATATGAGGGTGAGACACATCTAAGATTGCCATGTCATGTTGTAGATCATTCTGTTATGATGTTATCATATGAGAGTGAGACACATCTAAGACTGCCATGTCATGTTGTAGTTCATTGTGTTATGATGTTATCATATGAGAGTGAGACAAATCTAAGACTGTCATGTCATGTTGTAGATCATTGTGTTATGATGTTATCATATGAGAGTGAGACACATCTAAGACTGCTATGTCATGTTGTAGATCATTCTGTTATGATGTTATCATATGAGAGTGAGACACATCTAAGACTGCTATGTCATGTTGTAGATCAGTCTGTTGTCATATGACTGATATGTCTAAGACTGCCATGTCATGTTGTAGATAAGTCTGTTGTCATATGACTGTGATATGTCTAAGACTGCCATGTCATGTTGTAGATCAGTCTTTTGACATATGACAGTGAAACACATCTAAGACTGCCATGTCATGTTGTAGATCAGTCTGTTATGATGTTATCATATGAGAGTGAGACACATCTAAGACTGCCATGTCATGTTGTAGTTCATTGTGTTATGATGTTATCATATGAGAGTGAGACACATCTAAGACTGTCATGTCATGTTGTAGATCATTGTGTTATGATGTTATCATATGAGAGTGAGACACATCTAAGACTGTCATGTCATGTAGATCATTCTGTTATGATGTTATCATATGAGAGTGAGACACATCTAAGACTGCTATGTCATGTTGTAGATCATTCTGTTATGATGTTATCATATGAGAGTGAGACACATCTAAGACTGCTATGTCATGTTGTAGATCAGTCTGTTGTCATATGAGTGATATGTCTAAGACTGCCATGTCATGTTGTAGATAAGTCTGTTGTCATATGACTGTGATATGTCTAAGACTGCCATGTCATGTTGTAGATCAGTCTTTTGACATATGACAGTGAGACACATCTAAGACTGCCATGTCATGTTGTAGATCAGTCTGTTGACATATGACAGCGAGGGGGTGCTAGACCAGAGTTCCCTCATACCGATGGTAGACGGCGGCACGGAAGGCTTCAAGGGCAACACGCGGGTTTGTCTTCCGGGCGTCACCGCCTGCATCGAGTGCACACTCGAACTCTATCCACCCCAGGTGAGTACAGGTGGACCCTCGCCCCTCGGCAACGTTTTGTGATTGAGAAGTATGGACGTTGCATTGGGTAATCATGTAAATTTGAGCTGTTGTAATAAACATTGATTTTACTGCAGATTGGAGAAACTTTAAAGTTGCTTAGAGGAAAGTCGCGAAAGCAAATGTTTATATGTGACGCGGCATGCCAAAACTAGTTGACAATTCCATATTATTATTGATTCAATTAGAGGAGATGAAGAGCTTTAAAATGATACCAAGATGAACACTCTATCTTATGTATGGGCGATGATATTCCACTTCAAGTGCATAAGTTTGTGGAATGTCACTTCCGAGGAAATGAGCTTTTAAAATGAACGGTCGTAAAAAGTGATATCGTGGAACATTACCATAGCAACCACACACTTGTAATGCTCCAATTGTCCTGAAATTTTGCATAGACCTAGAGATGGTGTATAGTTTTTTGTATACACATATTATGTGAAAGTATAATTAGGAAATATTAACCATGCGACCGGCCAGTGCCGATTAATCGGCCCGAGACACCTTCCTGAATAAAAACATTTTTAGTTTGCATAACCAGTAACTGACCCGCACACATTTGGTATCATCAGATAGCTGACAGATTTTTCAATATGGTATATATATATTGAATGACAGCTAGCTACACGCGGGCGGACAAAACGTGTGACAAAGTTGATGCCCAAATTTGGGTGGTTTACTACGCCTTCCGTAACAAATTTACGCATCCATTCATAAAGGTCCTACCCCTGCATACAAGGCACCAATATAGAGCTGTGTTCTTGCCAAATCTGGGGGAAATAAACATGTGGGTGGGGCTGGTTCAGCAAATTAGAACCAAGCTTTCAAAAACAGCGTCATCTTCCCGCCGGAGCAGAAGTAAACAACAAGATGGCGGACGTTCTTGTGATTCAAATGTTTACTTTGGATTATGTAAAGTTACCGCATCTATGTTTCGACCAAACAACCGACAGTATTCAAGAATGTGACTATTATACTAGTTGAAATAGTTAGAATGACTTTGGATGCTTTTTGGTCTGAAAAATCTACCATTTGTCAGCGCAACATTTCACCGCTCGCACCGCGGGTTTGCGCCGGAGGTGAACGTAGCAGTGATCGGGCACCCTAAAATGGCCTACCTCTATCCTAGATGTTGAAAAAAATCATAAAAATAAAAGTTCTCAATGGATTTGATTCATTTTTATGTTATTTGGCAGCTAAAACGTATGGCTACATTTGTCTCGCAGGAAGTAGGAAATTTGTCCGTTCAGTATTTATTTGGGAGCAGGATATTGCACTAAAATGGCTTTGTTTTAGAGTAATTAGCTGTGACATTAATGAGGGGCTTGCATTAAAATGCTCACTATTACCCCTTTCAACACTGTTTCATGAGAACCCACTTTCGACATTTTGAGGGCATGTTGACTAATTACACCCTGGCGCCGATCGCGGATCTGCAACAAGCGCCTGGTTTTGGCGTGCCGCGTCACATATTTATCAGAGCTTACCCGGTACCGGGTAGTTTAGAATTGGCATTATATTTCTTGTGTGTTATGTTATTATATATATATTACAAATTGAGCTACCCAGGGTACTTTGTGATTATCTCATATCAGTGTTTCAAACATTACAGATATATATTTGTAATGTTTGAAATACAATGTATGTAATTTAAGACAAAAATATTGTTATTACAATATATTGATAACAATTTTAAGTTTTAAAGGCAGCAATTATTATTTTGAAGCAGCAACAGCAATATTGTAAATATGCACTGCACCTCTGTTATTGTACCTATGTATTGTCTACGATCAATAAACCTTACATGCAAAAGATTAATAATGAACCATTTGTTGCTGCTGAAAAGTAAAGAAAGTTAATCTGTTTTATACAAAGTTATACCTTTTGCATGTAAGGTTTATTTCAAATATTTTTTTTTACAGCTTTCTGTATTCTGGTAATAAAACTGTATATTAATTAGTAATGTGGGTGTTTACATCTGATTCAGATAAACTTCCCTATGTGTACGATTGCTCACACGCCACGTTTACCCGAGCACTGCATTGAATATGTGCGGGTTCTTTTATGGCCTCAGGAACATCCATTTGGGGGTGAGTATACTGCCCAGTCGGTAGTGACTGTTGGGGTGTTTATCTGCGGGTGAGCCAACAGCAGCCGTTCTGTCAGGGTCTCTGTTTTCAGATACTTTAATTTCATTATACCTATCTATGGTGATTTACCAGGTACTAATATGTTTGGGTCAGTACAAAATATTTCTGCATGGCTTCCTTTGCAGTTCAAGGTAGCAAATGAACACATCCTTGCGAGCCAAATGAACACATCCTTATGTCTACGCTACGTAAATTTGTGGAGTGAGTGGAGTCAAACTATATAACTATGGCCATTGACTTCACCAGTTGCTACTGTGTCATCCGTAAGAACAATGCAAATACCCCAATTTGTAGATGGATACACGACTGGTGGGAATCCCAATATAATGACCCATTTGTATCCTAAATATGGCATATAGCACAAACGGCATGTGGGTGAAATCACCCATAATTTATTTTAACATGACTGGAGGCTGACGACAATCCTTGTGGGTGATTTAATTGGCTGATGATAAAAGAGGAGTTTTTGAAAGGGATGTGTCAGTGGTAGAGAAAAGCTGGTGCCGACATAATCAGCGCAGCTACCCCGGCACATGAGGATGAATGAATATAGAAGTGGTAAATGGACCTTGGCACCTGGTGACCTGGACGGGGTGGTGGTGACCTGGAGGGGGTGGTGGTGACCTGGACGGGGTGGTGGTGACCTGGACGGGGTGGTGGTGACCTGGACGGGGTGGTGGTGACCTGGACGGGGTGGTGGTAACCTGGACGGGGTGGTGGTAACCTGGACGGGGTGGTGGACCTGGACGGGGTGGTGGTAACCTGGACGGGGTGGTGGTGACCTGGACGGGGTGGTGGTGACCTGGACGGGGTGGTGGTACCTGGACGGGGTGGTGGTGACCTGGACGGGGTGGTGGTGACCTGGACGGGGTGGTGGTACCTGGACGGGGTGGTGGTGACCTGGACGGGGTGGTGGTGACCTGGACGGGGTGGTGGTGACCTGGAGGGGGTGGTGGTGACCTGGACGGGGTGGTGGTAACCTGGACGGGGTGGTGGTAACCTGGACGGGGTGGTGGTGACCTGGACGGGGTGGTGGTAACCTGGAGGGGTGGTGGTGACCTGGAGGGGTGGTGGTGACCTGGACGGGGTGGTGGTGACCTGGAGGGGTGGTGGTGACCTGGACGGGGTGGTGGTGACCTGGAGGGGGTGGTGGTGACCTGGACGTGGTGGTGGTGACCTGGACGGGGTGGTGGTGACCTGGAGGGGGTGGTGGTAACCTGGACGTGGTGGTGGTAACCTGGACGGGGTGGTGGTGACCTGGAGGGGGTGGTGATGACCTGGAGGGGGTGGTGGTGACCTGGACGGGGTGGTGATGACCTGGAGGGGGTGGTGATGACCTGGAGGGGTGGTGGTGACCTGGAGGGGGTGGTGGTGACATGGAGGGGGTGGTGATGACCTGGAGGGGGTGGTGATGACCTGGAGGGGTGGTGGTGACCTGGAGGGGTGGTGGTGGACCTGGAGGGGTGGTGGTGACCTGGACGGGGTGGTGGTGACCTGGAGGGGGTGGTGGTGACCTGGACGGGGTGGTGGTGACCTGGACGGGGTGGTGGTGACCTGGACGTGGTGGTAGGATGGTTCCACAATGTTGATTACAGTGTAATATATAGATCTGAATATGTTTTAGCTTTTTGACATGTGGTTGCAAGTGATAATGCTCTACATTATCTTAAGCCATCTTCATTGCTTCCAGTCAGTGACAGGAGGATAATGGGGTTGGTTTTTCTCTGCTGCTAAGAATGGGGGTTGAGATGAGTACACCGATATGATGGTGGTTGGAAATTGTGCCTAGACGGGTGTTTATGTGTGCCTAGACATGTGTTTGTGTGTGTCTAGACGGGTGTTTGTGTGTGCCTAGACCTGTGTTTGTGTGTGCCTAGACATGTGTTTGTGTGTGCCTAGACATGTGTTTGTGTGTGCCTAGACATGTGTTTGTGTGTGCCTAGATGTGTGTTTGTGTGTGCCTAGACATATGTTTGTGTGTGCCTAGATGTGTGTTTGTGTGTGCCTAGACATATGTTTGTGTGTGCCTAGACATGTGTTTGTGTGTGCCTAGACATGTGTTTGTGTGTGCCTAGATGTGTGTTTGTGTGTGCCTAGACATATGTTTGTGTGTGCCTAGATGTGTGTTTGTGTGTGCCTAGACATATGTTTGTGTGTGCCTAGACATGTGTTTGTGTGTGCCTAGACCTGTGTTTGTGTGTGCCTAGACATGTGTTTGTGTGTGCCTAGACATGTGTTTGTGTGTGCCTAGATGTGTGTTTGTGTGTGCCTAGACATATGTTTGTGTGTGCCTAGATGTGTGTTTGTGTGTGCCTAGACATATGTTTGTGTGTGCCTAGACATGTGTTTGTGTGTGCCTAGACCTGTGTTTGTGTGTGCCTAGACATGTGTTTGTGTGTGCCTAGACATGTGTTTGTGTGTGCCTAGATGTGTGTTTGTGTGTGCCTAGACATATGTTTGTGTGTGCCTAGATGTGTGTTTGTGTGTGCCTAGACATATGTTTGTGTGTGCCTAGACATGTGTTTGTGTGTGCCTAGACATGTGTTTGTGTGTGCCTAGACATGTTTGTGGGTGCCTAGACATGTTTGTGTGTGCCTAGACGTGTTTGTGGGTGCCTAGACATGTGTTTGTGTGTGCCTAGACATGAGTTTGTGTGTGTCTAGACATGTGTTTGTATGTGCAGCGTCTGTGGGAATTGACGGTGATGACCCGGACCACATCAAGTGGATTTATGAACATGCAGTGGACCGCGCCAACCAATATGGCATCACGGGGGTCGACTACAGACTCACTCAGGGTGAGGATACAAAGGGGGTAAACACAGGGAGCTCATGCCACGTTATTGCATCGGTTATTCAATTTTGTTGATTCGTTCCTCTCATCAAGACCATGTGTGATCTGTGATTGTTTCAATCATTTGTTTCGTTAAACATATGTGATTACCAAATGATGAAACCCATTTTACTTTCATTAAAAAGATGCTTGAACTTTTAGCATGTTGTGGAAAGACCATCCAGTGCTTTGAATATGTACATATTGCATTTCCACTGCGGATTATGTGTAAAATGCCATAGTCTCGCATTTGTGTACTGGTTGCATTTGCTGTCTACCCCCAAGGTAGTTGACAGTGGCTAAGGTTGAAGTGCCTGGAAGTAAAACTTATTTGCCACACTAGTCCCTTATTGTGTACCACTTCTCCTGTATGTCATTTAATTATGTCCAACCGGAAATACTTTATTTTGAAACACCCCAAATGGATGAGAGTTTTGACTTATAAAGATGGCTTTTATGCTTCTCATAGCATTTTTGCCATGCTGAGAATATATTGTAGTGCTGAATTGTCTTGTTCCAATAACACAGTATTTCTACTGTGGTGCTACATCATCTTAATACAGCACTGGTGTGTTTCTTGCAGGTGTGGTAAAACGAATTATTCCGGCAGTGGCCTCCACAAATGCAGTCATTGCAGGTGAGTGTTTGATGTTGCTAAACCTCAAACTTGGAAGTAATGGAATGTGCCAATTGCTACTGCCTGTTACCAAGTGAGGCACTGATGCTTCTTATTTCCTACGTAATAATGTATACATTTCATATATGCACTGTTTTACATAAACAAGCATCAACATAAACATGATGCTGAGTTTTTTATTGCTGACACATGTCAAGAACGGAAATAAACTTTTGAATTAAAAATTTGCAAAGCGGCTCAAAATAGTGACACACTCAGGTCAGAGGTCACAGTGTATCTATTAGGTCATTTATGGTATTTCATAAACAGATCACCCATGACAGCACTGCGTATGTTTCAGCTGCCTGTGCCACTGAAGTATTCAAACTGGCGTCTAGGTAAGAGACATTAACTAGTGTCTTATACACATCACATCTTCACGTCAAAGAACTTTTTAACGGTATGTTTTTTAAAAGGTTAATATCTGATTCTTGGCACAAATACATGTCTATAGATGCACACGAAGACTATGGCTTCCCTAGTTACTCCTGCCAGACATTTGTCATGATGTAAATTTTAGCACCTGTTCACAATCAACATATGTAAAACGTCCCAAATGATCAATGGAAGAACAGGGAATTCATGAAATATAAAGGCGTCTTATTTGTAGTTGCTCTTATCCATGACATTATCCATACAATTACAACTATCATTACATAACATTATAGTGACATCATAAGATAAATAAGTTGTAGTGAATACATTTTGTGTTTATTATTCTTTGCAGTTGCTGTCAAACATTGAATAACTACATGAACTTCAATGATGCAGACGGCGTCTACACATATACATTTGAGGCTGAGAGAAATGTAAGTACTTAAGTGCTTGTCTGTGACGTCATTGCACATGCTGATTGTGATGCGATATATTGGCATATCTCCTTGGGAAAATAATTTTATTTTTACATAAGTAATGATGTAGTAATGATTTGTTAACAAAATGTAAACCGATTGAAACAATGTTCTACATTGAACTGTTTCAGTGCAAATATTGTCGATGTGCATTTTTTATAATGAGATGTCAAGTATTTGAATTCAGCAGTTTTGTTATTAGAAGTTTACTATAAAATGGTGTGCGTATTATTAGGATATGCATTGCATAATTTACTTGGTGAAATGTGCATAATAAATGCATCAGACTACACGTTTAGAAGAACGTGTGAGTTAAGAAACATAGCATGTTATTTTGTGTGCGTTAACACATTTTTAGATTCCACTGGAACAGTTCAGGAAACATAATGGTTAAGATATTGGTTCAGTAGTTTGACACGAGTGACTGAGATGACAGTTGTTTGACGTGTCATTGTGTGTCACAGGAGAACTGTGCCGCATGCAGCCAGGTGCCTCAAGTGTTGAGGTTCTCCGAGGACACCCTACTACAGGACGTTGTACAGCACTTGAAGGAGAGTGCTGCATTGTAAGTCTCAGCAACAATGGTTGAGTTATAATAGAACTTTCGCATGCAGAATGTACTGTTATTACATTTTTATATATTACAATGCCAATTTTTATTATTGGCAGTCTGACCACACAGTGAACACAATAATTATTTTTAGCATCCAATAATAGTCACTATTTGCTATGTGTATTTTGACACAAAATTAGTAGATATCTGAAGATATTAAATACATAAAAATGTATATTTATTGTAATTTTTACGGTGTCTGAAAATATATAGCATCTGAATACATAGTCATTATATTAATTGATGTATAGCATGCAAAATATAACATGTGAAACAATAGAAGTGTGTGATGCCTTTTGATAAGCACCACAAGTTGTATAACATTTTCAATTGGATGCTGCTGTGGCAGAACCTGTAATTTCCATAACATAATTCTAATTTGTAAACATGTACATTTCGAAATGCCTGTCAACATGCTGCAGTGGTATGTGTGTTTGTCACCGTGTGTCTTTGTCTTCAGTCATCATGCTGTAGTGGTATGTGTGTTTGTCACCGTGTGTCTTTGTCTTCAGTCATCATGCTGTAGTGGTATGTGTGTTTGTCACCGTGTGTGTTTGTCACCGTGTGTCTTTGTCTTCAGTCATCATGCTGTAGTGGTATGTGTGTTTGTCACCGTGTGTGTTTGTCACCGTGTGTCTTTGTCTGTGTCTTCAGCCAGCTGCGGTCACCTGGCCTCGTGGCAATGGTGAATAACAAGAATAAGACCCTCTACATGTCCACAGTCAAGTCTATAGAGGAAGCCACGAAGCCAAACCTAAAGAAGACATTACAAGGTTTGTCAGTTACAATTCACTGATGACACTTGACTTGCACATTGCATCTGTTTACAATCATGTAATAGTATCGGGATTGTCTACACCGTGCAGTTTGGTGATGTAATTGTAGGCTGTATAGTTTTCCAGTGTGGCAGATATCACGATTTTGCGTTTCGTTTACATATTGTTTGGAAAATTAAAAATCATGATCAGGTACATTTCTTATGTTCATTATATGAATATAAAATATACAATGAATCTTGTTACTCCAGAAATTTAGGCACATGGTCATTGTTTTAACAAGATTCCCAAATACTAATGCACCTGCCTTGTGTGCACAGAACATTGACAACTACCGGTAGTTAATATGGTCACGTTCACCAACAACTAAACAGTTTGAGTTAGGGTGGTTTCCACAAAAGTACATCAGTTGAAACCCGAGTGTGATGTGTCGTTGCAGAGCTGGGATTGAGAGATGGTCAAGAAATCATAGTAGCCGACCCGACCACGCCAAAGTCCATTGTGTTCCGGCTGCAACTGGCTACGAACATGGACGGCAATTGACCGGTGTGAATAGAACGGTGACCAACAAACTACAGGAACGACATCTGTGACATATTGTCTGTACACTTTCCATGTTCTCAGGGATGATTGCACTAAACGAGGCATGTGTGGAACTGAAGAGGAACCAGTGTGATTGCCTTGTGCGGGTTGGACAGTGCATGTGTCCAAGACATTTGTGTTAAACTGTGAGTTCTATGTACAGATATTAACCACAGTATCGTGCACTGAACTGAGATTATAGTCGGGTGTGTAATATTGTTATTTCTACCGATACATTCTTGACATACAACCCTATGTATCGAGTTACATCATCACCGATGACTCGGCCCACGTGCGACTGATCCAAGACTAGAACATGATGGTAGGGCGAGAATAAGGTTTGAGGGTTACTCACAGGAGCTTCACTATGACAGATGTGGCTTCTCTGTGACTTCACTATGACAAGTGTGGCTTCACTGTGACAGGTGTGGCTTGATAAGTTTATCATGAAGGACTGTGGCTTCACTATGACAGGTGTGGCTTCATTGTGATTTATATTAAACATGGTTTTATGATAAAACGTGTACCTCTAGGCTTTGATCAGTGCAGAAGGTGAACACTGATTTTGAGACCGATTTAACTTACCAGCACCAGGTGGTCTGGTTGACACGCACAATCCTGGTGTCTGTAATCTGATACTGCTGTATATAAGTAGTTCATAGAGAAGTATGTAATCCTACAACCAACTTACACTACATTGCGAGCATATAGGCTATAGTTCTTTGTAAGATTGCCAGGTATACTTGAATTTAAAATAGCACATGTTCAGTAATTGACGTGTCCTTTGTAATGGTTTTAGTTGCACATAGTGAATTATTTTAGGAAAAGGAAAGAGTACGGTGAATGCACAGACAGTGATGTAGGTGTCTGTGGTGACTGTTTTGTATATATTGTTCTTTAGCCGGAGTCTTTCAAATGAATTGCTAGTAATTCAGAAAATGAAAGACTTAGAAAGACTCAGCATAATATGAGATGTGTTTCTGTAAAAAACAGAAATGTGATGAAATCTGTAAACATGTTTATTCGGCAACACATAGACATGCATACATACATACATAAAACAAATTAATATACTTTCAAGGCAGTAGGACAATGTAGCATAACACAGAAAATTGCCTGCAACCCGGATTACTATCATTACAACATTGGATTATATACATTTAATAAAACTGGCATCGGTGCCAACTAATTTGTTTGTATGTATTTTAACTGCTTTGCTGATGCATGACACTGCACAATAACTATGTGTGACTTACCCATGAAATGTATAACAATAAATTATTATTCCATCCAGCTTTGCACTCGTTATTCTTATGACCTCGTTTGTTTTACACAAGTCTGGCGAAAACTGGAACCATGTCAGAGAATGTTGGTATAATGACAGAAGTGCACTTTAAAATAATGTCTTGCGATTTTGGATTTGTTTTATTTGCTCTGTGAAGTGAGAGATTCCCTGTGGTATTGAATCTCCCAATATTAAAAATGTTCTGAAAAATGTATGGCCAAGTGAATGAAGTGAAATGCAACAAGATCCTACACTGCCAAACATTGACTAGAACATTAAGTCAGCATTAACATTGCTTTACACATGATAAATAACCATCAATGCAATATCAGTCTGAGCGGTGATCACATGAACCTTGGTCCAAATCTTCCACGCGTGTCCCAGAGTCCTCTCCCTCTCCCTCTTACTGGCCAGAAGCGTTGGCTTGGGAATGGGGAGAACGGGTCGAACCTGGGCCTTGGTACTCCTCCAAGGGGACCTGAGAATAAAGCATTCGGTTGATGCAGGCATGGGTTACTGCATGCATTTCTCGCTATCGTTGCTTTAAGCATGTCTTCCAGTTGTAAATTGATTTGAAATGGCTACTGTTACACACCGTACTGTTTCTACTCAACAACCAACATTCTTAGTTAATCTTACATTTCTCTGATATCTCTAGGACCCTTGGGTCATCCATTTCCAAACAACTAAGCTAAATATTGGCAACCATATTTCTCTGTAGCGGCACCAACAATCTGGAATCCCATTACAACAAAATCATCTGAAACTACAGCCACATTTCATAAAAAAAATCGAAACATTCTTGTTTGAAATTGCTTTCCACCATAAATAAATTTGCTCCAATGACGATTTTTACCCGTGCCCGTTTATGATTATGCCAAATGATTTTGTTTTTTTGCACTTTTGAGCTTGGATTTTCAATGATAAGGTGCTGTAGAAGTGTGACAATTAATATTAAACACTGCACTGTGAATTACCGGTATACACATTCTAGATTCAGAAGCAATTGACACGGGATTGACTGGCAGTCAATCAGATTTCAGTTGTATGTTTTTGTTCTTCAGTAAATCACCAGTCACCAGACTGGGGGAACACGGGATAACACAAGAGAGTGTAACATCACAGCCTAGGTCACCAGAAATGATGTTTTAAACTTCTTTGAAACTTTGTACATGTAAACTCAATGCTCTTGCTAAGCAATGTGCTAAATATCAAGTCTGTTCATTATGAACTCATCTCTCTGTGCCCGTTCAAATTAATAAAATTAAGCCACCGCTACAATCGTGCACATTAAAACAAATATATAATGCCTTAGTTCAACCCCATTTATCATAATAAATGGTCTACTTGCTTGATACATTCATGGCAATTTAACTAACATAAACTATTTAAACTTAAAAAAGCTGTTCGATTGATCAACAAAAGCAAATTTATAGCACACACTGAACCCATCTTTAGCAAGTTCAGTATTCTTAAATTAGAAGACCTATAAATAATTCAAGGATATCGGCTATATTATGATAAAATAATGAAAAAACAATGTCCAAAATACCTTTTAACATCTGTCATGAAAAACAATGATTTTTACAGTCATGTAACCAGACAAAGCAATAATATTTATTTATGTTTTATAACAGAAATAAAAAAGCAGATTGTTTTATAAACTACATACCATACTGTTGCATCTATATAATGTACTGCACCTATCGCTAAATAAAAGGCACAATCTCAAAAAAATTATTATAAATTCATACTCGGAGATTTGCATAATAAGAAACTGCTATTCCTGCTTAATGAACAATCTTCTTTTTCCCCCTAGGTGGGGTCAGCAGCCCGAATTCTTGATTTCCAGAATGTTCTGTCCTGGGCATCCTCTGGGGCGATCCGCAATGCCTGCATATCCCTTCGGACGCAATCCATCCATCTCCCTCTTCATCTCCCCCTTGGTCTTTTTCCTGGCACTCTCATGTCAACAACTGCTCTCACATCGTTGTTTTCTTCCATTGTCTGCATGTGTCCATACCAGCGTAGTCTCATTTATCTGACTCTCTTGTACGCTATTCACAATACTATTTCATAATTGTATCATTTCTCACACCAACTTTGATTAAACTAGATTATGCATAGTAATAAACTGTTTTCATAGTACACATCTATAAATATAATTAGTATTATTCTTTTCTTAGTATAAGCATTATTATTATCTTGTTATTAATCAAATTATTATTATGTACATCATGTACTACTAGAGGTAGAAATTATTATGTAACTTTAAAGGGCGTCCAGTTGCTTCAACTAGTTTAGTTCTTACTGGCGTCCTGGCATTCATTATTAACACATGTTCTGTCTGTTGTATTGTGTTGCATAGAAGCCAAATAAATTTCAATTCAATTCAGTGTCGTCATCCCCAGTCGCAGAGATGTGACAAAAAAGGGCTCTTGAACAGGGTGACGGAGAGGCTTAAACATGATTTAAATATCGGCACACTATTTTTCGAGTTATATTTAATAAAAACAATTTAGGAACCCCAAAGTTCATTTCACAGCTTCAAATTTCAGCAGCAACAAATGGTTCATTAAAACCCATTTGGGCAGTCAGTATGTTATACTATACAGTTTATCCGGTATAACAAGACTTACTAAACCACTGAATAGACGACTCACTTCGGTCTATGAATCTCACCTGGAAAATTAGGTCGAAGGTCGTATTCGCCCCCAATGAAGCCAGGCATTGGGCCTGTGGGATGAAATGGGTTAAAGGGGTCGTATGTGGGCATGAACGGGTTGAATGGGGGATATTGACTGGGGAAGGGACTTGATGTGAAGATGAGGGTTTGCTCCGTGTACATGTCTCGTATTGCTCGCCGTTCCAACGTCTTATCTCGGTACAACTGGAACAGATGTCGGCAGAAGTAACATCACCTTTGTTAAACTGCAATATAATGTAGTTTACGTAGAACTCGTTTGCCTAATTATTATTTTGTTAATAATAACATACACACATCAGCAGAAAAACAGGCAAAGTGCAGCAGTTACACTATTACAGTATTTACACTTTTTTTTAGTTTTACACTTTGCTGCTGACAATTTCATAACCAGTCATAGCACTGTGTGACGCCAATAACAATGATATAAAGTAAAATGCCACAGTAACAGGTAACAATGGATGGAGGATGTTATCAATTCCTTCATCCACTGACAAATAAAGAACTAACCGTGATTTTCGCATATGTTGCTATTCAGAAGCCAGTGGTTCAAGGAAAAGAAATAACATGAATACTTTGAGTTGTGAGTGCACCATGGAGGTGATGTATTCAAAGTCAGCATATTCATATTATGTAGACATTGTATTTATTGATAACATCTCACCTTCAACCAGTCTTGGTCCAAATTATTGTCTGTTTTCCCTAAAATAGAAATACAGACATTACATGAATATGCTTCACCTGAAGAACTGTACTGTATACAAGGTATACCTAGGGATGTAATCTAAATATAATTGAGCTACTGTGTGTGTGTGCGTGTGTATGTGTATGTGTATGTGTACGTGCGTGCGTGCGTGCGTGCGTGCGTGCGTGCGTGCGTGTGTGTGTGTGTGCATGCACAGAGTGTGTGCATGTGAGTGTGTGTGTATATCTGTGTATGTATGTGTGTGTGTGTGTGTGTGTGTGTGTGTGTGTGTACGTGCATGCATATGTGAGTGTGTGTGTACGTGTGTATATCTGTGTGTATGTATATATGTGTGTGTACATGCATGTGTGTATGTGAGTGTGTATGTATATCTGTGTGTATATCTGTGTGTGTGTGTGTGTGTGTGTGTGTGTGTGTGTGTGTGTGTGTGTGTGTGTGTGTATGTGTGTCTGTGTAACTGTGTCTGTGTGTGCTGTGACTGTGAATGTATCCCTGGAATGGTCACATATTTGTTAGTCTCTACAAAGATCATTCCTCTGTTTACGTCGCATCCATCTGTGTAACCTCACTGTGTGGTGTGTGTCACTTACGGCCATAGTCTCGGAGGTAGAGCTTGCGCCAGAGACAGCGCTCTCTCGCGACCACTAGGAGCTCCTTGCACACAGCCGACATACGAACCAGACTGAGGGCATCCAGGTGTCTCATCACATTCAACTGACAACAACAACACATGCAATATTAACACCCATGCTGACAACAACACATGCAGTGTTACCTAATAACATTAAGACGTCTGCTTGTTTAGCCACCTTCAAGGCACACCTAAAGACACATTTCTTCTGACTGTGCTCGCGGCTTAGTTTAATGTTTGTGTACTTTTATCGATATTTTATTTAACCTATTCATATATTTATTATACATATATACATTTATTCAGGTTAAATCATTTGTGTTATTATATTTTTCTGGTATGTATTTGTATTCTAGGATTTTAATGTATGTAAAGCACCACGAACAGTTTGAAATTGGATGTGACGCTATATTAAATAAAATATATTATTATTATCTACTTGAGCTGACAACAACAAATGCAGTGTTATCATCATCAGCTGGCAACAACAGCCTGTGCAACGTCATCAGCATGAGCTGAGTGAAGACTCCACAACAACAACAACAACAACAACAACAAATGTAATGTCAGTGTTACATTACATACACAGTCAGCCACACGCTGTGACACCAACACTCCAACATGTATCGGATTATATAAATTGTGATTAACTTAAATATATTCCAACACTTAAAACCGATCCATATTTAACCATGCACAACTTAACCACATTTCGCGATCACAGGCTGTCACCTCCCCATTCAGATCACCCCTATACTGGGGTCTCACTGCACTTCTTGTGTGTGACGTCTCAGTCTTACTACTAGACTGGTGAAATGCACTGGCAGCCTCACCTTCAGTTCTGTAGGCAGCCCCATGAGGCACGGGATGAGGAAGGCATCGCCATCTGGTGACACAAGAGATCACTGTCAGCATGCACTCATCTCCTACTTAAGCATAAGCCAAAATAACTTATCTAAACTCCATTGTAAACAGATTGTTTAGCACACCTAGTACTTAAGGCCCCCCATGTCTCGCCATCACTATCACCACTTTAGCAGTTGCATTGGCTTCAAGTTGTATACTGAATTAAATTTAAATTGGCCTCTGTTACCAACCGTACTCTTTCTACTCAACAATCGATGTACTTAGTTAGTCTCCTACATTTCTCTGTCTCTATTCTCTAGGCCTCTCAGATCATCCGTTTTTCAAACAACTTCTTGTTCCTGAAACTAAGATGAGTATTGGCAAACGTGCTTTCTCTGTAGCTGTGGCAACAGTCTGGAATCAACTCTCTATTATGATTAAATCTTCCGAAATTATAGCCATCTTTTGTAAAAACAAACTCAAAACATATTTGTTTGAAATTGCTTTTCCACCGTCACTTTTTGGTGGTTCCATGCTCCAGTGACGACTTTTGCCTGTCTCCGTTTGTGATTGCACCAATTGATTTTGTCTGTTGCAAAGCTGAGCTTCAATTTTCAAGGATATTGGGTACTATAGAAGTGTTACAATTATTATTAATACTAATTATTTACATTTGACTGGTCTGTTGAAACAGCCCTTTCAGGCTGTCACTCTCATTGACCATTGTTCACCGAGCCACAGACATAGGATGACACTGCCATTGTAAGACAGCAAGAACTGTCTGGTGGTGAGAGGCTGCAGTCTTACCGGGCTGTCCCATCTGTAGCAGCCAGTAGACGAGTCCATCCTTAAAGAGCCGTGACAACTTGGGCAGATTGTGGAACATCTCAGTCCCTCCTGTCAGAAGATACACACTTCATATGATTCACAATACACGAGAGTTTCAACGTATGATCTTCAACTAGTTTTGTGTTTGACTAGTATATTATTGTTATTACTGTCCATGTATAATTAATTTATTTCAATAAAAAATTATTTCTGCATTTTATTTATAACTGATCATTCATCATGTTGATTTAAAAGCACTGGGCACTGCCATGTGGCGCTGAAGCTATACACAGCTATACAGGTTTGAGTCCACTCAATGTCAATTTCTGATTTACTTATCAACAAACAGTCTGCATGAAAACAAGAATATGGTGTCATATTACATATGGCATGTGTTATATAAATCAACAATTCAGTTGTATACATGTATAAAATGAAAAGTCTAATTAAATGTATTAGTTTTAAGAACATTACATTAATTTCAAACATAAACCAAGCAACAAACATGCTCCCTTTGACACATGCTCACTGTAATGTTAATTGTTGCATTTAGCTACATAACTGGATTGTACTTTAACATGTACTTGACACCGTTGCAAGTGTATTTGATTAAGTTGATGTACTGGTAATTCCCAAACTCCAAATGCAAGTACAGAAATACTGTACTTTACGGCCAACTTTTGATCCTAGCGTGACATGTGTAAGAAATGTTTAAGATGTCACATAGCGATGTACCTGAATGGTTCTCACTGACAAATTCATTAAC
Source organism: Ridgeia piscesae (assembly GCA_025642075.2). Classification (NCBI taxonomy): domain Eukaryota; kingdom Metazoa; phylum Annelida; class Polychaeta; order Sabellida; family Siboglinidae; genus Ridgeia; species Ridgeia piscesae. Next base: position 124,495 of record JAODUO010001374.1, on the reverse strand, counting down.
ATTCAGGTTGAGCTCTCTTGTTTGTGATTCAGCGTCTCCACCTTGTCTCACCGTCCCTGGAACACAACGGTCCAGCTCATGAGCACAGCACACAGTCCCCCCAGTAACTGTGCTACAGTTTCACTCAAGTGTATATCTTGATACACAATCCTTGTAATACATTCTTGGTTACATAAATGGAACTTTGGTGATTGGAACAGGTAAACTGCACATCTACCTGCTTATTTGGACCTGGGACTAAATGTACATTGTACATGTACACTAGACAATGTTGCACACACCACATACAATGTTCAACATAGAAACATTGTACAAGGTTTTGTCCTGTACAAACGATGCTACACGTTATAGAAATTAGAAGCACTGTTGTACATTGAGGAGAGCTTGTTTATATACATCTGTATGTATATATATATATATAATATATATTATATACAATACAAACGTAAAGATAGCATTGTACCTTGTAGATAGTGTTGCATACTGTTGCTACAGTGTTCTATACAGCAGAGATGGTGAACTTTTATAGACAATGTACACTGTCTTTGACAGATTTGTATGCAGAGTAATTGTTATGCCATAGAGACAGCATTGCTCATTTTCATAGAGGTAGTCTTGTTCACTTTCATAGACAGTGCTGTATGCCATAGAGACAGTGTTGTTCATTTTCACAGTCATCACAGATAAAGTGTCGTTCATTTTTCCTAGAGACAGTGTTGATAATTTTCACAGAGACAGTGTTGTTAATTTTAATAGAGATAGTGTTGCTCATTTTCATAGAGACAGTGTTGTTAATTTTCATACAGTGTTGTACATTTTCAGAGTGTTGTACATTTTCATAGACAGTATTGTATGCCATAGAGACACTGTTGTTCATTTTCATAGAAACACTTTTGTACATTTTCATAGACAGTGTTGTATGTTGTAGAGACAGTGTTGCACAATGTACACTATTTTCGACACTGCTGTATGATGTACAGACATCCACTGTATTCTGTGGAGACTGATGTCTGTAGTACCCACCATGTATTGTGATGACCGTGCCCAGGGGCACACACAACAGCTGGAAGCTGCTGCCGTCACATGACACATGCTCGTAGCTAAGTCTGTACGTGCCAGGACACTTCCAGTCTCGTGGCATCCTCGTCGGCAGCTTCTCCTCGCTGCCTGACGAAGACTGCGGGACACAAACACAGACCTACGTAAGTAACACAAACATACATGAACTTAAAAAATAAGACACGCCGTATAAATTAACATTTTCTCCTGAAATAACGACTAGAATACATTAATGCTCTCGCCAGAATATCCATGATAAATTAACCTTTACGAAAATTACTTTAGATTATATATATTAATCTAATAATTTTTCTTGAATTATCTTATGATATTTATTAGAATTATCTAGGATAACGGTTCATTAGAGTTAATTTCATTACTTTTATGTTATCGCTGCACGGATATACTCAACTGATTTAGTGGTAAAATTATGTTCAAATGCCATAAGTGACTGATTTGGTGGTTAGTGGCGCCATGGAAGATGTCATTATTATTTCCGTTTTATGTAAACATTATGGACTTTGTCTGAAATAAACCTTACATATATAACATTTAAATTATATATATAAACATGGAGACAAACCGAAGAACGGAAGCCAGCCTCCAACATCAGCAGATGCAGCACAGTGCAGATGGCATCGTGAGAGTTCTCGATGTCTCCGCTCTCTACAATGGCACGTAGAGTATGTGGCACTGTCGCACCAGTCGAATCGCGGACGAACATCGGCTCGTTGAGGTAATGGTTTGACATGGCATCGTGGATGGCCTCGGCATCGTGAATGAGCAACTCGTCAGGGTTCCCACTCGGGGTGATGGTCACCCCGGTGTTGTGAGAGTGAGACACGGCCGGTCCACCAAGTGGCATCTCAGTGGCCAGTGTCTCTCCTCTGTCTTGTGCTACGTCCATGTTCTCTGCTGCTGCTGCTGCCGTGTCGTCATCGGGGATTCTGTTGTCATTCTCATTATGTTCTTCTCCAGTGTCGTGGTCACTGGCGACTACGACAAAGATGAGGTCACCAGAGACAATCCCAAGGTTTCTCAAGGTCAAGTTTGCCTCTTCATCCAGTAAGTCACAGCGGTTCAAACTCAGGCTGAATGGCAAGCTGAAAAAATATTTTTTTAAATCTATTTTATATAGAATGTACATACAAAAACACATTGGATATCATGCACTTTTTTTTGTAATGCTGCACAAATATGGTTATTATATTAACCAAAATTTATGATATTAAATTCAAAGAATGTATAATATGCATGCCAATTATTTGCCTTCACCTCTGAAAATGTGTACGCAATGTTCGATTCAACAAGTGGCAACCACTGAAAGTTGGCCAAATGCACAGTATCTATCAAGGAGTGACATGTTTTCTCAACAAACAACCGATTGTGTACGAAACATTATCGCCATCTGGTGCATAATGAAACGTAATTGTTACTAACTGATGTGGCGCCACCTGCGAAAAATCTGTGAAATCATCTTGAGAAAAAATTATGTATGTTTATCAAGGGTGTTCTTGTAAGTTCTCAAGTTGTATGACCCCAAAATGACTCCCAAGACTCCAGCCACAGGATTAAACTGATCAATGTGACTCGGATGCCAAAATTTTATTCGTCAGTTCTGCGAGCCATTTCACTAACATGAAGCTTTTAAGGAAAATATATCTTTAAACAAATTGGTTGTTAAATTTAATGAGTATTTTTCTAAACGCAAATATATTACTGAGGACACTATTTCCATAAGACACAAGTTACAATGTCCCACTGGTGCATCACGGTGTTGACAGTTTTCAGGTATTCAAGATATCTATAGCTCTTAACAACTTTAGTGAAACAGTCCAAATCGTGTCAATGTGAAGTAATATATGTTGCACTCAATAGGTGGTGCCACGGTAGAAATATTTTCCCACTCATTATATTAATATATATTACCTGTACTATATTTCACTTTGCAAATTGGAACAACCAATCATTAAATACATCACTTTTCTAATTTTCCGATCTCAATTTTGTTCTAGCATACTGCATGCCTAACAGGTCAAATTCTACAAATGCTCCCTGTAATACCATATATATATACATATATATATATATATATTATGTACAGGTGCTAATAAGCTTAAATGAATAACTAATTACTCCTTAATTCAGTAGTTAAACTACCACAGCATCAATCATGAATGTATTCATTGTGTGAATGAAACGGGAGTATCGAATCTCTGTAAAAACTTGTCCAGATATGCCTGAGTAGTTTCCTAGAAAAATCATTGTCAACTCTAAAAACTAACACATACTTACTCTTAGTTGTACATATTATTATTGTTTAATGGAACAAGCTGTATATATCTGTCATCTGTAAAAAAAAAATTGAAATTATATTGCTGGAACTTTTGACACCATATCTTAATACAACCGACAATCAATTTGGATTTAAGAAAGGACACTGCTGACCACTGTATATTTGCTTTAAAAAAATGTTATTCAGTACTATAAAAGTAACAATAGCCCGGTGTATTCATGCTTTCTAGACGCTTCAAAAGCATTTGACAGAGTCAATCACTGGACGCTTTTTAGAAAATTGCTTAATCAAGGTGTGCCTGTTGTACTTATCCATATCCTGTTGTACTGGTACAGAACCCAAACTTTCTGTATCAAATGGGTTCTACAACATCAGACTTTTTTAATGTTTCGAATGGTGTTCGACAAGGTGGGATTTTGTCCCCATATTTATTTATCATATACATTGATGATCTGAGCAATATGCTAAATACTGCTGGTATAGGTTGCCACATACACAACTACTGCACTAATCACGTGTTCTATGCTGATGACATATGTGTTATTGCTCCTAGTCCTAGTGGGCTTCAGGGTTTGCTGAACATATGTGCAAAGGTTGGCTTTGAAAATGATGTTGAATATAACCCTATCAAGTCGTTATGTATAGTCTTCAAACCACGTGGTTAACCTGAAATGTCCAGATATATATATGAACGTAAACAAGCTTGCATATGTCAAAGAAGTAAAATATTTAGGTGTGATAATATGCAATGACCTGAAAGATGACTTATGACGAGATATTTTGAGACATCTTTGTAATTTTTATGGTAGGTGTAATAGCATTATCAGAAAAATTCACCACTGTTCCGTGGGTGTTAAACTACGTCTGTTTCATGCATATTGCTGTACAACTTATTGTTGCCAATTATGGGTTAACTTCAATAAGGGCTCTTATTTAAAAGCTACAACAATATGCATAGACGGATTTTGGGATATAGCCGATGGGACAGCGCGGGTAGCATGTTTGCTAATAATGCTTTTGATGCATTTGATGCCCTATTGCATAAGAACATTTATGGTTTAAAAAAACGCATTTTTAACATAAATAATGACTTGATTAGGCTTATGTACAATTGCTTTGAAATAGTAAATGGCCCAATGTGGATTAGCTGGGCCAATTCGTTGTACACAGTAAATCTGTAAGATAGTCATCATGTCACGCATATAACTATTATTATTTATTTATTATTATATATATTTTTAAAGTCAGTAAGTTTTTTATATAACTTACTTTTCAAACAGTGTTTATTTACATGAATTAATTGCATATTTATTATACAATCACATATCCTGTATATTGCTCATTATTTTATCTGTTTTTCTACAATTTTACATTTATCTAACTTATAACCTTATTTTTTTAATCTATTCATCTTTTAAACATATTTGATCTTTTTACAGGCTACTTAGATGTGCTAATGTATGTACCAATTGTATATGGGTTTTTACCTGAAATAAATGTATTCGTATTCGTATTCGTATTCGTATTCGTATTCGTATTCGTATTCGTATTCGTATTCGTATTCGTATTCGTATTCAATGCAATGTTATGTTAGAGAAACTACCGGGAAAATATTGTTGTGTACAGTCATATACTGATACCTTAACACAATCCTGCCAGCTCATTAATTGAATAGCACAACTAACATATGCAAGTCATCACCATGTCTACCTCACCAACATGAACTATTCATCTACATTATCATTTGAGATGATAAATTGCATGTGATAATTGGTATACTAGAAATTGTATAAGAAAAAAGACAGCTTCCAATATGGTGATACTATGAGCACTGGTTTAAACGGGAGTCAGAGAGAATAGAGTGCATCGACAAAGATGAAAGATCTATTATACCCAATGGCACCTGGCAATCAGTACGTCAACGTTGCCGTGGCAACAATCGAATATCGACGTCACGTTGCTTCCGCCTCACACAGAGAGCTGACTAGAGTGAATGGCCAGCGCTGGCAGCAGCACCTTGCTCGGGTTGACCTGTATCCCTGCATCACGGATTACCTCACCAAGCGGAGTCAACGACATATTCCCAGCGAAGACTGAATGAAATTATTATGTAGCATCATTTCAGCCTGACGCCCAAGAAGACAATGTGTCAATACAGTGACACAAAACGCAGCCTAGGTAAGCTACGACTATTGATCGACGATACGCATATGTGATGGACAATGTCGATGTTAACGACAAATCAATTATACCGTTTCTAGGAAAAATTCCGACTCGTTCTGCGGGCGGTCTAGGCGGTCTTTACCGTGCGTGATGTCTGATGATAGGACATCAACATGCGATGCGGTAATGTTGTAGCATACTTATATTAACTATATTTGTTAATTCATTTAATTACAATGGTAAGTCGTCGAAAAGTTATGTATTATGACATGCTGTCAGACAATGACATTACTAAGTGACCACAGTAAACAACACTCAGCCTGAACTGTCACTTGTCAGACTCAGTCAGTGTCAACACAACCCTGACAGTAACGACACAGCATGCTTGCTTACTCTGCTAAATCAAACTTGTCTCTAACTTGTTCCTTCGTTGACACCACCGTTGGTTCGCCATGCGAATCGTCAAAACTGCACACGATAGTTCTCTTCCCCAAGCGTACCCGCAACTTCATTCTTCCATGTAAAATTAGCAGCAAATAATCGATCGCCGAACCAACTGAATCGCCATGATTTTTTGTCGTAACCCCATTACACGCGACACCGACTAACGTGTTCCGTTAGTGTAAAATGAAATAGTCGCTGCTGTATTGAACGCGAACACTGACTCGAACTGCCACTTTTTTGGAAGACACTAAAAAGAGTCCTCCTGCAGTTGAAACCGCAGCAATTCAGCATAATTGACAAACAACATTGATGTTGGCTGATTAACAGAAGAAGAAGAGGGTAAACGTAGCATCTAGATCTAGAATTAATATTGTTAAAACATTTAAATAATTTTATTTGAAGATTTGGGAATTATGCTGAATAATATATTAATATGATCAATTACCTAGTTACACGTCTATAATGTAACGGGAGAGCTGGATAAATATTAAACACTCACTACTTTTCTATACTAAGCTCAACTAATAAAATGTAGTGATCTGCGACATGTAGAGAGAATACAAAATAACCCGCATATGCCCATGGCTAGGGGCATAATTAAATGCTCCCCTTCCAAGGAATACCAATATATGTCATTATATTGCATTATGCAGTCTCAGTAGTTTAATCAACTACCAGTTAAATAACTACCATAATATGTTTTTAATTTTTATTTATTATTATTTAATTTTTACTAGAATACGAAACCGTGTCACACTGAATATTTGTTAATAATTGAAATGGTAAATTGCTTAAATTAATTTTATATACTATATGATGTCATTGTAGTTTTCATTTAAATGTAGGACGAATACTAAATATATATTGTATTATTTTATTTTCATTTACTAATTTAACTGATTAATTTACCATTATATTTTTAATATTTTTTATTATTAATGAAATTTATTTTATATTATTTTAATGTCTACTTATAAATGGCTTTCTTTTTAAAGTAATTACATTTTAATAAACAATTCTTATATATTTATTTATTATTATTTTAATAGTATTGTTTTTGAACTAATGATTTTATCTCAAAATTTATTGTATGTATGTGTGTGTTGTGTGTGTGTGTGTGTGTGTGTGTGTGTGTGTGTGTGTGTGTGTGTGTGTGTGTGTGTGTGTATGTGTGTGTGTATATGTGTGTGTGTGTGTGTATGTGTGTTTGTGTGTGTTTGTGTGTGTTGTGTGTGTATGTATGTATGTATGTATGTATGTATGTATGTATGTATGTATGTATGTATGTATGTATGTATGTATGTATGTATGTATGTATGTATGTATGTATGTATGTATGTATGTATGTATGTATGCATGCATGCATGCATGCATGCATGCATGCATGCATGCATGCATGCATGCATGCATGTATGTAAGAGTGTGTTGGGTGCTGATGGCCCATTAAAAATCATGATATACCACAAGACACAGTAATTACTATCAGGAAATAAAGCTTTTAGTATTACTACTAATCTACTACTAATCTACTACTAATCTACTACTAATCTACTACTAATCTACTACTAATCTACCACTACCACTACCTCCCTACCCTTTCAAATTTTTTATAATCTGTATTATATATATTCTATGACATATACATAATTTATATGTACATATAATAAATAATTATTATTTATTACCTATAATTAATAAATATATGTAATATATATATATATATATATATATATATATATATATATGTGTGTGTGTTGTGTGTGTGTGTGTGTGTGTGTGTGTGTGTGTGTGTGTTTATATATAAATATTATATTGTATAAATTATTACTATTATCACAATTAATATATTCATAGCACCTTATATATTGGATCAGCCCATTCATAGGTGCATAACACACATGTTACACACTTACATGAAGTCATGATAAATGTTCAAGAAATATGATAATACAATTTTTAAAAATATATAATTATTATATTTAAATAACATTAATTATAATGTATAATTTTAAAGACAAATTAGGCCTATATAAATAATTATGAGATCTTAAAAATATTTAAATACATAATAAATATATTTAATAACATGTTCATAAATATGATGTGTACATGTGCATTGTGTAACATTTAACATTATATTTCAATAATAATATCAATTATATGCATTATTTTAATACACTTTGTTAAGTATTCCCTGTCAGTTAATTCTAAAATGAAATAAGCACCAGGTAAATAATCACAAAAAGGTAGACAAATACACCTGTGTGGGGGTGTAATGTTTTTTTTTTCAACATTGCATCTAAACTTTCCGGATATGGGCAGGGTGCATTACTAGCATTTCTGTCGAGGTTCTCTGCTAAATTTGGCAACGACGTAATGGTCACGTGGTCAGATATGACGTCAGGCTAAAGGAGTTCCCTTGTCCTAAAGAACCACACCCGGAAGTTTCACAATGACTCACAGTAAGTTCCTTCTAATGTGGCAAACTTTTGTTTTGATCATCCGTTCGTATGCAGTTTCTTGTTAGCCATGCGTTTGTCCAACGCGTAAAGTTGACACACGCGTACAGTTAATCACAAACGAGTATATTCTCGCCTAATGATAGCGAACAACTCGTCAGTGCCTAGCAGCGTAGCGGTCGGTCCAAATCGAGGACGTGGTAGGACAACATTCCGATTAATCGGTCGCGATACAACACCACATTTCTCAAAGTAAGTAGCCGTCATCGTAGTCTAAATATTTATAACGTTATCCCACATGTTCCGAAGATATTGTGGTTATTATGTCCGGATGGAATACTTTAACCGAAGTTGGCCTTATGCCAGCTTCGAACTCCGCGTTGTCGCAGTGTTGTCGAATTGAGTTCATTGGCAGTTCGGTCAAAAGGTGATCGCGTTTACGTGTACAGCCAGTGTATACACCGACTCACGGTGTACATATCTACGAGTATTTGTAGGCCGTGTACGACTCTCATTTAAGCTCACATACACAGAAGGGAATTTGTAGTATACTGTGACATTAAAGACATGAGCATATCTGACATTTGACATTTTAACAGGGTATCCAACCGTACGTGTTTGGCCATTTTAGGTTCGTGTTTGCTACGTTGTATACCTTATACATATAATATTGTTTATTGACCAGTTTATGTAATTATTTAGAATTAATTTATTTAGACTAGTAAGATTAAGATGATAATACATCATGACAGGTACATACAAACGCAAAGGTTAGCGTTAAATTCGTGGATTCTGACAGCCCTGTTTCTCACAATATAACTCCTAAAATAAGTCAAGTTTTTATATTATTTATATACTATCTATCAAGTAACATAGATTATAACATCAGTGTTAGTAAACAAATATCTTTACATAATTTAGTATATTCTACTGTACGATAGTGATCTCAGCTATCATGTTGTATAAATGTACTATATTGTTCATGTTTGATCTAAATTGGTTTTCTTCTTCTTGTGGAATATGAATGGATTAACCACGAGATCTTTTGATGTTGTGTATTCCCTCATTGTTCCCAAATTCAAGATAACTAATTCACTTAATGTCCTGCTTGAGGTCATATAGGGTTCCACATTCCATGCAGAAAAATAAGGGATGGACTCTCGTTCTCATTATAAAGTATGCAATATTGATCTCATAAATACAGAATATTCCATATTTTAAGGGACGGGCAGCAATCTATAATATTTTTCTAATAAATACAGAATATTCTGTATTTTAAGGGACGGGTGGCAGTCCTACAATAATTATTGTTCTCATAAACATAGAATATTCTGCATTTTAAGGGATGGATGGCAATCCTACGGTCATACAAAACATTTCTAGGCATTGTGGAACATATATTGTATGTAAAAGCATGATTGTTCCAGAATCTACAACACAGTAATAGGTTGGTTTGATTTCCTATTCATTGTATCCAAATGTTGTGGATGTTAGTTGTAACAATATTGTAGGTAAATGCATATGAATTATTTGATGTGATATCTTAGTGACATTGTTGACACTCCAGTAAACTTAAACATTATTGTAAGTTAAGATCCAAGTAATGTAGGAGTAGTAGTTCTGTACCTGACTGAAATGAAATTTATTGATTTAAGAGATCTAGTATTATAATTCCACATTCCCTTGTGCATGACGTATACACATTGAAGCAAGTCATAGGCTCACAGCAGTTGTAAATTAAAACAAAGTAATCTGGCACGATTACATGCAAAAGTGTCCAGTGACAGTAATTTTCTAAGTGATTTTAGGTACTTTAAATAATACATAATTTACCATAAAAGCTCTACACTTGATTACACAGTCTCGGCAAGTCAACATATTTTTTTCAGGCACTCTGTGTCTTCCATGGTTGGGTTTTTATAAATTTTTAGTTCCCTTCACCCATTAAGAAATAACTCACACATTTGTAAATTCTACTAGGATTCATTTTATCATTACTTAGATCTTTAGAATATGTATGACATATATAATTATTGCATATACATAATATTTGTATTCTCATATTTTGCAAATGCAAAACAATGCAGCAACATAAACCTATAGATTTAAATGGCAACAAGTACAGACAAAGTTATATGATGGCACAACAATAAATTGTTTTTGCAAACAATTGATAATGAAAAAGTTTGCTAATTTAGATGATTTTTTTCTTCTGTAATGGCATTAAAGAATTTATCTACTGTCAGTAGAAAGGGTATTAATTAGACATTATGCAATACACAACTGCAGCAAGTGTGTTTTTAATATGCAGTGACTATGGATAATTAATCATGGCTGGTCTTTTCATCAAGTTGTGGAATTTAACATCAAAGTTCCACAAATGAAAGGCTGTGGTTTTGATGACCATGTAAAAGTGATCGATAATTATCATCAAATATGTCAAGACTTGTGTACAAACAGTACAGTGTAAATGTAGCTGTGTTTGGCCATTGGAAAGCATGATTGATTGAATTTTTGATTATAAATAATTTATGTCCTTACTGAGAGTGAACTGAACAGTTCATCTTCTGTTCAGTAGGAACTTCTGCCCAAACATACTTCTGTATTTTTACTATTATATCATAGTTTTTTAATTCTCAAAATAATTTGTTTAGTCCAGATTTAACATACACGGGTCAGGAAAGCTACAGGAATAATCTCACTACCGTATGGTTGAGATACAACCAGTGTTACTGTACGTGTCTCACATAGTTGTTGACGTTTGAGTGAGTGCATAATACTCACTTACTTATCCTCTTCATCCCCAGTGGGATATAAGGCTACAACAATGGTCCTCCCCAGGGTCCTGTCCTTTGCTGCGGCCTGAGCCTTCCCGACGAGAGCCCCATATCTTGTAGCTCTGTCATTACGGTCTTTCGCCATGTTGTCTTTGGTCGTCCTGGCTTCCTTCTTCCGGGTGGCGTCCATCTTAGGGCAACTTTGGTGATGACAACTTTCAAATGTCAACCAGCAGACCACCACAGTAATCACGGGACAGCTATGTTTGGCCTAAATGTTAAATAATGCCCGTAAAATGCCTCACTGGGAATATAAATGAGTGCTCCTATAATATAATGTGTACAGGGGTGTTACCTATATTACTGGTACTGCAAAACATTGTCTATGCAGAGCTCTTTGTCATATATTAAAAGCTAGTGTAATTGTGCAATTGTAGGCACAATGGCTACCACAGTACTTTTTCACAGTGAAAATGTCTGTGTTCTTTAGGATTATTGGTGGAATGTGTCTCTCCCTCTCACCTCTCTCTGTCCCTCTCTCTCTCTCTCTCTCTCTTTCTCTCTCTCACCTCCTCTCTCTCTCCCCTCCTCTCTCTCTCCCTCTCTCTCTCCCCCTCTCTCTCTGTCTCACCCTCTCACCCCCCTTCTCTCTCTCACACCCCCTCTCTCTCACACCCCCTCTCTCTCCATTTCTTAGTAGTTCTGTTGTGTTCATTCCATACCATATTGACAGACTATGAATTATTTGTATTCGCTAGCGTCCTCTTGGTCTACCCCCTTCAACCTAAAGTTCGAGTTGTTGCTAGATGCTCTAACTTGTTCATTCTCATCATGTCCCTATAAATTGAGCCCATCTTGTTCTAATTTTGATAATCATCTTTCTTTTGCAGTTCGACTCTCCTTAGGATTTCTTCGTTGCTTTTCTTTTCTGTCCTCAAAACTCTCATATTATTCTTTTTTGAAACCACATTTCAGTTGCATCAACATCTCTCTGGCGTACCTAAATTATGAATAGACCTGAGTTTGTTAGGTTTCATGTTAACCTTGATGACTGTGTGTTTGTAGAGAGTGCAACAAGTTCACCCACATCGACACCGACACCGCAACAGCAGCAGCCGTCACAAGCGAGCAGTATGACCCACGCTGTAGGGGGCAGCCAGTCTCAGCCGCCACACATGGCCCCACAGCCTGTGAAGATGGAGTACTACACATCTGTCATGCGCAACACCGTTAAAGGTAAACATACATGCCAAATGGTGGTCTCAGTCCCAGCGAGTCCGAGTCCTCGTACAAAAACATTTGTGATAAATAATAATAGCAGCACGGTGCAACATTGCTTTAAAAAAACCAACCATTTGGTCTGAGTAATGAGATAACGGCATTGACACTGTATTTGACAGTACATCAGACTTAATATCCTATATCTGAGTGTTGGGAAAATGCATATGTTATTGTTAACTCTGGACTATTGTAAGTCTATCCCCTTACGAGTGTCTTGATCCACTTGCCTCTGATATAAAAGATGCAAGCTCGGCCCAGTGGCCTCTGGACCGTAGGTTTATGCAGAGACCCACCCACCCATCATTTGGATGGGTAAAACTTTTTTGGACAAATAGAAATATCACAGGGCAGGCGGTGGATGGGTAAAAAAATTTAAGGAGCAAAAAATTGTCTTTGAAAATCATAGATATTGTCAGTTATGCCTTGACAATGAGTGTCACATGTGTGTTTGTAGTCAATGTAGTGTATGTTAGGTCATATAACACATCTCAAGTGGCTTGTATGTACACCACTAGAGTTGATCATTGTTATGATATTCTCACATTTTCATCTCATTTTAATTTATAATATAAATAAGCATATCTTTATGTTGGTAAACAGCTGTATACACTAAGAAAGTTTGCTAAATGACGAAGGCTACTGTAAATGGACAACAAAATGGTCGTATCCATTGTGTCTATGTTGCCAATGCCTATATTGTAGCTACTGTAGTAGCAACAGTTTCACATATATAATCCAATGGCTAATTCACTTGCAGTGGACAAATATTGTACATGCAAAATTGTATCATTGTCTAACCAAAGACAGTGATTCACCTAGCATCATTGAAACAATAGGCGACTAATAAGTTCATGGTATCAGAAATAACTGCTCAGTGAAACTATGCAGACATATCCTTACTGCTGTGTTGAAGCTTGGCGAAGTTTAAAGTCATGAGTATTTATTATAGATGGGGAGGTCTTATGTGAATGAATCGCCTTAGTGTAATGTGTATTAATTGAAGCATGGCCAAATAAGCAGTCAATATGTTGTTTGAATAAACATGTCATGTCAAGGGTAGCAAAAATATACATGTATATTTATATAATTATAATTATATTACCCTCATCCACACCCATTAATAACCTCTCTAGATTGACATCCTGTCTGACGTTTTACAATTTGTTAAGCTATGAAGTCAGTTATCAATCAAGCAATTAATCTAAGCAACCAGCATACCAACATTCTCTGCCAACTACTCGAAGAAAGAAAGCCTAGATAGTTTGATAAAATGGTAATATCTAGATTGTTCAGATTTATTCCATGAGTTGAAATTTCTTACTTACAGTCAAGACAACTAGTTCTTTGAACCTATGGGAGGGTTTGTGTGTGTACTTGATTGGTCTGGTAAAAATAACACAATATCCTGATAGAGTTTGTTTACAATCTGGATGTTTCAATATTTTTGTAATTTTAACATTTTGCAAACAAGTTATTCAAACTTTGAACATTGTTTTGTCTTTTGAATATAATAAATGTACTCTGATGATCAGTGAACCTTCTGCATATTTATTCTGATATTATTTTAAACATTACGTAATTGTTGTACAATTGAAGATTTTATTTAATATCTGGCTTTGCTTTATATTCTTAATATCTTATATGTATTGTTCTGTTTCGCAGGTATCGAATCGAACATCACACTGTGGCAGTTCCTGTTGGAGCTGTTGCTAAGCAACCAGCATTGTGACATCATCGAATGGACAAACAACGATGGTGAATTCAAACTGTTGAGTGCGGAGGAAGTGGCGCGCCTATGGGGCATCCGCAAGAACAAACAGAACATGAACTATGACAAACTGAGCCGTGCCTTGCGCTACTATTACGACAAGAACATCATTAAGAAGGTGATGGGACAGAAGTTTGTGTATCGGTTCGTTTCGTTTCCCGAAATCATCAAGACAGAGAACAAGATTCCATTCCACGTGAAGATGGAGACATTAGCCCAGCAGTATGGGTACCACGGAATACCAGCGGCACCTGTCAGTAGTTGTTCATTTGACACAAAGCCGTGTGTGACAAGCGTCATGGACCAGGTGGCGACATCTGTAGTTTCGCAGGTGCAATCATCGATGAAGGCGGAGGTCATTTGTGTAACGGAGTCGGCACAGGCGGTACCATCAAGCACGAGCAGCGCCACTGCCAGCGCCACCTTGTGTGCACCGAGAGCAGCCCCAGGACGAAATGTTTCCCCGATACCTCCGATCATAGTGCAGCCGTCGCCGGACAACAAAACTCAGCCCGAGTCGTCGTTATCCGCGTCTGTCATCGCCATGTCACAAGGTGGTGCCACGAGTTCCGGTGTGAGCAACACGCAGTGTCAGCAGAGCTCATCGACGACAATGACGACATCGATAAGTCGATCAAAGCCATACCCACTCAGTCTGGAGACGAGTACGCTAGCATCGTACCCCATTGCGAGTCCGTCTGTGTTCTTCAAGTCCGGCGGACTCAGCGCCATCCCCGGCACCAACCACCCCATCTCGCTGTCGAGTATCACGACTCCCATGATGCTCAGCCCACTTCCTGTCGGCGGCACGCAACGCACGCCGATCGTGCCGCTTCACTTCTGGAGCTCCCTGAGCCCCGTCGCCGGCCTCAGCCCTCAGGTGAGCGGGGCGACGACCCACTTCCAATTCCCCTCCTACTTCAGCAACCACCACGTTGGTCTGTCGCCCGTCGTCACTCTGCCGCCGTTCTCAACATACGAGAACCTGCAGTCGCCCGTGTTCGTGAGTTCGCCAACGAAAACAGTTCCGGTTCCGTGACAATTACTGAACACGCGTCACCTGCGTGGCGGGAAACGCACGTAGCATGTCACGTCACTACTGTTTGACATGACAGTCTTCCACGACGCATGACCGTGTTAATGACAGTCAGCTGCCCGCTGTGGATGCCAGCTGCCGTTGCCATAGGAGGCTGTTTGCGGTGGCAATAGGTGCTGTGACACAAGCAGGACAAATTGTGATGAGTGCTGGCGGTGACAGCTGGACAAAGACACTGCAAATGGACAGTGATTGATGTCGGACGTTGGCAGTGCTGTGTCTCTGCATCTGTGTATATGCTTAGTGCAACACTCGCTGGAATAGTGCAACACTCACTGGTTTAGTGAAACGCCAACATTGTTGATCTGGCCTGATGCTCAGAGGCTAATGGTTGGCAAAACTGATAAACCATAGCACAGGGAAATTTTTATCGACCGTTGTGGTAGCAAGTTGTCAGGTGTATGCAGCATGCCAAGTTTAATGATTTTAATTTGTTGGCACCGTCAGCTCAGAGTTGGTGCAATCAAACGATGGTCGCACGAATAATGTTGTTTTTGTGTACATATCTATAGAAGGGTAGCAGTTTACACACGACGTTTGCGATGGACTGCCATAAGAGAGTGGTTGTTTCATAGCCTCAGATTGATTATTTCATTGTGTGGTAAGCTAAATTGAGTTGAGCAAGACGATAGCATAAATGAGTGACATTACGTCCGTGATGATTATGGAGCATCATGCAATATAACCATGCTACTGTAGTGATAAAGATATATATATATGTAAACATTCAACCCTTGTGCAAGTTGTGTTAGAAGGTAGCGTAAGCTGTACATAGCTTTTTGAGTCATTCCACGGTGAACAGGCACCACTTGTTTCAGTCGCTATCCGCAGAGAAGAGGCCTCTCGCAGTTCCCATTTTCTCAGGTTCTAAGCAATCCCAGCTTCACTCCGCATTCGTGAGGTGGGATTGGCTGTCTTGGCAGAAAGGCTGTAATCATAGTGTTCGTTATGTCAACAGCAACTTGACAAGATGCTACGTTTGCCCCGACTTGTTGCTCGTGTCCCCGCCAGCGTGATACATAGAGCCAGGCCAGTAGACACTCTGTTCTGTACAGTTCATAGCCTTCTGCAGTAGATGTTCTAGAATGTATCGATCAAAATCTGTTCAGATGTTCTGCTTCCTGTTCCAAATGGGGAACTTCCTGGCGTAAATTACGTGTTTTCTGTGTAGTACAGACACAATGAATTCAGTCATAGACATTGTAGTTATTAGAGAGAAGCCGTTGTCATGAGACGGGCTACTGTAGTGGTTTTCTACGTTATTTCAGGGATGATACACAACGTCTTGCCAGTTAGCGGAAGCATTTTTGGGCGTAACAAATGAGTCGAGTTGAGAAATTTACGTGTTTGCTTGTAGCAAACACAGTTTGCATACCTAAAGTCACTATTGAGAAACTTACATGAAGATTAATCACTAATAAACAGCCAAGGAATATTGACCGTTGTCTATGTTGGACAGAGGCCAGATCTCAAGGATTTGTGTGAAATTCATTGTACATATTGTCATTCACCGGTGAACAATTTACATGGATCTTTCTGTGTCTATTGAATGTTTTACAGTCCCAAATTGTACATAATCTTTTGATGTCTAATTGTCAACACTGTTGTACAGTGGCCAGGCCACCTAGTGGTGTATTTTTACGCGACTGTATTGTTTTGATATGCTACACACAACAATTGTATATTGGCATGTACGAAATGGATAGATTATGCATACATAATACATCGTATACATAACAATAAGTGTACATAGTTGTTGCATGTGGCGTAACAGTTTTACTGAACGGTTGAAAGCGAGCACGTTTACCTGGTATTTTGTTCTGCTCAATAGAGCAGTGTCCTTACTTTGTGACAATGTCCCGGTGATCACAGGAAATACATTCTTAATGTTGTCCAGTAGAACATTGGATGTGTATGAAGTTGCAGTTCAGTTGTGCTCCCAGTGAATACAGACATGCCACACAGTTCCCATATACAATACTGATTTTTATAGTATTGGGAGGCACGTGGCTGTGTCATGTTTTAGTACAGATGTCAAATGTAAAACTCATGTTGAAGTATAGTTTGTGTGTTTTTATCACACAATCAATGGAATGAAAAACAAAGCTGTTAGAGACAAAATACTGCTGTTGGTAGGCAGATTCCCAATAAAACCTATCAGATTTGGTTTAATGTTGGATTTTCATAGCCTGATAACTAAATAAATTATATGAGAATTGAAGTGCTAAAAGCTGGTTCACCAATGCATACTGTTTTATTGGTTTACACAATGTGTAAAGTTGCAAATGCAAATGCAAATTTTAAACCACAAAAATGTGGCATGTCCACAGTTATGAGGTGTTGTACGTCGACAGTGTAATTATAGCACAATTACAGAGAATCTACAGAGAATCTGTGTATAGTTTGTGTGTTGTTACTTTTCACTGAACCTAACTGAAGCCACGGATTAGATTGGACGAGGTGTTCTTTATATATGCATGAACATGATAGGGCAAATCTGTTATAAGGTGCTTTATATTGTTATATTGAATCATGAAATAAAAATCTATTATATGAGTACTACTTGTTTTTGTGATATAATTATGATACCATTACAGTACCATAGCAATGGAGGTTTATCAATCTTTCGATCTATCTATCTGATGGAAGCTATTATTATGCTAACAAAGGATCATTGGATCGATCGTCTCCTCTTTGGTGACCAGGTCTATTTGACTCTGGACCTTAATTGGACCACTGGCTTCTGATCTATTAATTGGCGATATATCTCAGAACATATGTTAGCCATTTATCTACACGTTTTTCATGTGTTGCTTTTTGCAAAGGTCCCAAATTTTACACATATTTTAGTGAATGCTGACCAATTCTCCGGATGGTGTCGCTGTGTGAATTCTCACTGTACGGATATTGTTGGCCTAAGCAATTAAGACAAAACTATGCCATTAAAAACATCAGATTAGATGAAAGCAAGTCCGATTATTGTGGTGTTACTTATGTTTATTAAATGATCTTGCTACGCAAACAGTGTTTTTGTCTAACACAATGATACCGCCCTAAAGTGTAAAGTTATGCCAGAGGTAACAGTGCATTTGGAGACGACTTGAACAACTTCTTGTGAATAATATGGCAGCTGAATGATATAATCTACCTTTTAACAAACCGGGAACACGAACATAAGTAAGTCATTTACTTGCAGAAGAAGAACATAATAGAATGGTGGCAGTATAAACTGACCGAGTTTATAATACAATCAGATCAGATTGCGGCCAGCTAGCGTAGCGACTCGAAACCGTTTCACGCGAACGACCACAGCGGTGTCGCCCCCAGGCGACCATGTCGTATACACAAACTACGTGAATTTGCCTGGAAGTGCTGCCACCAGACGGCGCCTGGATAATCGAAGCTAGTAGGCCATGGGCGGATGGATCCAGAAATGAAACGCAAATTTTGAACCCTCAATTTAAAAATATCAAACAGGATTGCCAACGGAGCAATTTCGACGCGCCTGATTGGTTAATTGTCGGATCATAGTTATGATTATAGGTTATAATGAAATGTGCTAAATGTCACTTATATTGTATGTGACAGGTTCAGATCTTGCTGGTGCTCAGTAGCCAGACACTTCACTGGTTGTGCACAATCCACACACTGATACCAGAAAATGAATTCTACAACTCACACACACACACACACACACACATCACTTGACTTTTGCTCTCCATTTATCTCTCTGCTGTGAGAGTGATGTCCACGAGTCGGTCTTTATGTCTCTCAGTTTCAGATTCTCTTGATGGTATCCTTGAACCGGAGACGAGGGCGCCCTCTCCTTTTGTGACCAGAAGACAGTTGAGAGTGGAGAATCTGCTTTGATAGCCTGTCTGGTGACATCCTCATGAGGTGTCCAGTCCACAGGAGATTCTTTTTGATCAGAAGTTCTTCCATAGATGGCAGCCCTGTCTGTTCGAGTATGTCCTTGTTTGTCACTTTGTCCATCCAACGCAGATGTCCTATCATGAAGGGCTGCAGCCTTTTCATCTATCGTCCAGGCCTTGGCTCCACATAGGAGGGTGGACAGCACGATTGCACGGTATATCTTGCCCGCATGGACACGTGGTGGTTGTTCCAGAGTCTCTGGCGTAGTCGGCCGAAAGATGAACTAGCCTTGGCCATCCTCCTCTGTATTTCACCAACACTTGATATAATGCTTCCGAGGTAGGTGAATTCCAAAACAGATTTCAGCTTGTTTCCATCAACCATGATATCCACCTCTCGGGTTTTGTAGAGTTGGGTTGGTAGAGCACCTCGGTCTTCGTGATGTTAATCTTCAGGCCAAACTTCTTTGACGCATCGGAGAAAGCATCCACTATTTTCTGCATCTCATCAGCAGAGTGGGCAACCAATGCACTGTCATCTGCGAATAGCAGCTCTCTCATCCGAGTAGTCTTGGTCTTCGCTCTGAAGTGCGCGACGTTGAATAGGTCAGCGCTCTGTCTGGAGTGTATGTAGACGCCATCTCCCAATGTCTCTGAAAGCCTCGTCGAGCTTTGTTTATAGGAAGATGGAGAAGAGCGTGGGGGCCAGTACACAACCTTGCTTGACCCCATTTGTAACACTGAACGATTCCGAGACTTCCCCTCCGACACTAACATTCGCCATCATTCCGGTATGTAGAGCCTCGATCATAATTGTGAACTTCTCTGGGCATCCATACTTCGTCAGTAGCTGCCATAACCCGGTCCTCCCAACTGTATCGAACGCCTTATTGAAGTCGACAAATACCATGTACAGTGGTCGGTCCTGCTCAATGCACTTTTCTTGTAGCTATCAGAGACAAAATATCATATCCATGGTACTCCGGTTTCCTCTGAAGCCACATTGTGTCTCCGGAACTACCTCTGGTGTTATGTGGATAGATAGTCTGTTGAGGAGGATCCTGGCGAAGATCTTGCCTACTATGGAAAGAAGAGAGATTCCTCTATAGTTCCCACAGTCTGTTCGATCACTTTTCTTGTAAATGGTTACAATGCTGGCATCCTTCCATACTTGTAGTACAGAACCCACCTCCCAGGCATTGGTGATTAGTTGATGCAGTCGACTGAACAGATTCTCTCCTCCGTGCTTCCATACGTCAGCAGGAATTCCATCTCTCCCAGGTGCTTTGCCATCTTTCAGGCCGGCGATTGCTGTAGCCATTTCAGCCATGGTTGGAGTCTCACCGAGGCTTGTCTTGGTAATGCGCTGCGGGATGTTGTCCAGAGCTTCATGAGCTATGCCGCCAGGGACGTTGAGTAGCTTCTGGAAGTGTTCACTCCATCTTGCCACAACTATCTTGCTGTCAGAGAATGTCTCCATTCCAACTGTTGATTTGAGGTGAACAGGTCCCTTCTTCTTGGGTCCCCACACTTCCTTCAGTCCATTGTAAAAGCCGTTCATGTTGTTTCTGTCAGCAGCTCTCTGCAGCTCCACTGCCTTCCTTTCCCACCAGTCTGACTTCAGTGCACGTGTGCGTTTTTTTTAACAGTCTGCAGGGATTTTTTTACAGAGCTGCCCATTCCTCATCTGGTGTTGAGCTTTCCTTCTCCTCCCATTGGGCGAGAGCACTGTCCATCTCCTGTTCAAAACTCTCCCTATGGCCGATGGTAGTTACTTTTGCTGTGTTGACCTTGGTCGGCTTACTTGTCCCTTGCCTGTTGTGCTTTTGTCGTATTCTGAAAGCCACTTTTGACCTCAACATCTGGCGATCGGTCCAGCAGTTAGCTCCACGCATGGCTCGGGTACTGTGGATGTCCATCTTAACCCGACACCTCATGATGATGAAGTCGATCATATGCCAGTGTCCGGAACGAGGATGCATCCTAGTGGTCTTGCCTTGATCCTTCTGCTTGAACATGGTGTTCGTCAATATCAGTTCGATATGACAGAACAGAGCCACTAGAAGCTCGCCATTGGAGTTGCATTTCCCAATCCCATGTTTGCCCATGATCAAGGGCCACTTTTCATTGTCTCTTCCTATCCTCGCATTGAAGTCACCTATCAGCAGTAGCTTATCTGTACGAGGGATGCCACTGAACACACTTGCCAGCTGGTTGTAGAAGGCCTTTTTGTTTTCATCTGGGTTTGTCATTGTTGGAGCGTACACGCTGATAATTGTAGAAAATTTGTCCTTGCTCAGAGGTAGTCTCATCGTCATGATTCTGTCGCTTACTGGCCGTGACATTTCTGTCAGCTTTGTGACGATATCCTTTTTGATAGCAAAGCCCACTCCGGCCTCCATTCTTTCTCCTTCGGGTTTGCCACTCCAGAAGAAAGAATATTCCAAGTCGTTGAGACTACCAGACTCTGAGAACCTTGTTTCACATAGAGCGGCGATGTCGATGTTGTATTTGGCAAGTTCCATTGCTACTAGTGCCGTACGTCTTTCTGGTCGGTCAGCTGCTTCTCGGTCGAGGACACTCCTCACGTTCCTTTGTGCAATTGTCAGTAGTTGTCTTCTTCTTCCTAGCTGATTTTCTACTGTCGACGGAATATGAGGTCGAGCAGCGCGGTCCTTGGTAACCCGGACGACGGCCGATCCGGTATGGTGTTTCGTGCAGTTGTACATTTCATGGAAGCTGCCAGCAAAAAGTGTTGAAGTGCCGCTGGCTTTTGCAAGTTACTAGCGGCTCTCTCTCGGGAAGCAAATAGAGGTCTGAAGAACATGTCAAGACAGGCGCGACCTATTTGTCCCTGCAGTGGCTGGTCGAGATATGTTGGGAGTGCCATATATCAACCGCCCTTGATGCTGCCATAGTGACATGGTTTTCTGGTTAGGGGTTTGCACACACACACGCGCACGCGCACGCGCACGCGCACGCGCACGCGCACGCGCACGCGCACGCCACGCACGCGCACGCGCACGCACACGCACACGCACACGCACACGCACACGCACACGACACACACACACACACACACACACACACACACACACACAATATTATAGCCTATAGTCCAATTTAGTCATCCTTTTTCAGAGACTATCGCGACACCGTGGGGCCCATTCATTGCTATTGGTTACCGAGACTCCGTCGTTGGGCGCCACTTGTTTGTTCTTTCGGTTATTGGTGAAGTCAGAGCCGAGCTGCTAGTGACACAAAAAGCTGATTCACCACATTCCGCACCCTCACACGGATGGAACCAGTTCATTTTACATAACTACAATATACATTCAAACTACATGTCTGTAATATTGCTAACAAGTACTTCATATGTTTGACTATGTAACCGTTTATTATTAAAATGATAGTTACAAACATCTGTACAAAATGCTACTCTTTACCTTTGGCGATATTTGTAAGTTTGTTCATCTTGTAGTTGCCGTCCATATCAGGTCGCTGATCAATGGCAAAACGGTTCATCATCATCATCATCATCATTATCATTGTGCAGCCATAGTATCCCATGGTTTGGCGAAGGCCTCATCATGCTGCTTCCATATCTGCGTATCTTGCACTATCCTCTGCCAGATGGTACCCTTCCAGTAGTCGTCTACTTCGTCTCTCCACCGTCTCGCCGGTCTTCCTCTAGGTCTTTTCCTTTCATAGGATTTCCATGTAAGCAGTGTCCATCGGTTATCTCGTATCCTGCTGACGTGCCCTGTCTAGGTCCACATCCGTCTTCTGACTTGTTCAGTCATGTCTGTAACCTTTGTGTTTTCTTTCTTTGTTTTTGTCCCGGTATGTGATGTTCAACATACTCCTTTCCCTCTTTGTTTGTGCGGCTGCTAGCTTGTTCTTTGCTTGGCTCGTGCCCATGTTTCCACACCGTATGTCATTGCTCGAAGGACGCATGAGTTGTAGACTTATATTGTCAAGCATGTTCCAATGTTACCCTTGAAGATGTCGCGTTGCTTGGCGAATGCTGTCCATCCGGCCGTGATTCTTCTTTGAATCTCCTTGTCTTGGTTTTTGTCTGTGATGCGGTATCTCTGTCCCAAGTAGATATAGCTTTCAACGTTCTCGATCTGTATGTTGTTGACATATACTTGTGCGTCGTTTTCCATCATCACCTTTGTCTTCGACTGTTTCATTTTCAGCCCCCGATTTTCACTTTCATCAGCTAATTCATGTAGGATTTATTGCAGTTCGTATGGTATATTAGCGCATATGAGTATGTCGTCGGCGAAGCGAAGATGACTAAGATATTCTCGTCTATTGTCAAGCCTCTGGTTTCCCAAGGCAATCGTCGGAATATGCTTTCGAGTGCTGCTTGGGCGATATTGCATCTCCCTGTCGTACTCCTCTCCTGGTGTTGATCTTGTTGCTGTCTTTGTGGAGGTGGACTGTCATATGTCGTCGAGCTGTTGGTGTAGATATCTTTCAGGAGTGCGATGTACACACCTTCTATCCCCTGTTCTTGAAGCGAGGTCAGTACTACTTGAGTTTGCACTGAGTCGAAGACCTCTTGACCACAGTAAAGCGAAGCAAACTGATATGGTACGGGCACGTAACAAGATCATCAGGGCTTGCCAAGACAACCCTACAGGGCACAGTACAAGGAAGGAGAAGAAGAGGCATACAGGAGATGGGAGGACAACATCCCGGAATGGACTGGCATGACGCTGGCGCCGCCACGAGGAAGGCTGAGAAGCGAGACGAATGGAGGGAGCTGGTTGTCAGGCCATCTGTGGCGCCCAACGGTTCACCAGACTACGGGATAGGTGAAGGTAAACGTGACTTCAGTCTGTATTTTATTTTTGATATTTCTTATTTCACTTATTGAAGATGATCACCATCTTAGCGATCTACCACGCTGTGAGTATTCGCCGTCCTGATAAGCATTTAGTGTATAGCTTAGCAAGTGCCTTCGAGATGATATATTCTCCTGCTATCAATGTACCAATGTTTATATGGTCGTTGCCTGTTGCTGCGCCATTCTTCATATTTCGTAGTACTGTTTCCACCTCCCAAGGTATTATCTCTGGTACTTCTTTCGGGTCGGTGTGGATTGTGGTACTCTTATCTTGATCATGGATTTCTCTACCCTGCTTGTTTAGATGTGTAATCAGTCTGTCTTGGTCTAGTGTCTACGATCGCTTGTCGTATGATACCTTGGTTGTGTTTCCTGGCAAAACCATATTAAATCCAATAATACCCAGCTCCCTTCGTATAGCT
>JAODUO010001374.1:87500-90000 GCA_025642075.2 Ridgeia piscesae | reverse complement strand
TAGTGAAACCTCACTATTAAGAACACCAGCGAGACAAAGCAAAATTGACCGAAATGACGAAGCTACTGTATTATCGATACTGATTTACGACACTTTAACTGTTACATAAATAGTTTGGGACTTTTCTTTGGTGACATTAATTAGTTGCGATGTGGTTGTATTGCCAAGGTGACCCTGTAGAGAGGTTCTAGTGTATGTATGTATGTATGTATGTATGTATGTATGTATGTATGTATGTATGTATGTATGTATGTATGTATGTATGTATGTATGTATGTATGTATGTATGTATGTATGTATGTATGTATGTATGTATGTATGTATGTATGTATGCATGCATGTGTGCGTGTGTGCGTGTGTATGTGTGTATGTGTGTATGTATATGTGTACGTTATATACACGCATACATGCATACATGCATACAAACATACAAACATACATACATACATACATACATACATGCATACATGCATACATGCATACATACATACATACATACATACATACATACATACATACATACATACATACTACACTACATACAATACTACTACATACATACATACATACATACATACATACATACATACATACATACATACATACATACATACATACATACATACATACATACATACATACATACATACATACATACATACATACATACATACATACATACATACATACATACATACATACATATTATTAATATATAATGTATATGTATATGTATATGTATATGTATATGTATATGTATATGTATATGTATATGTATATAGTATATGTATATGTATATGTATATGTATATGTATATATATATATATATATATATATATATATATATATGATATATGTATAATTGTATATATATATATATATATATATATATATATATATATATATATATATATATATATACACGGTTGCGATTCTCCAGAAATCACGATTAATTCCCTCTCACGTGTCCCGTGATTCACTGAGCCGCCATAGTTCGGCCACTCATCAGTCTCGTTCAACAGATTCTCCAGCTACGTCGCATTTCTCTGGCGTTCCTAATTTTCATTATCAATTCATGAGCTGTCCCCTGAAATATCTCTCATTGACTCTTTTTGCCGATTGACGGACAGATAGTCAAAGTGTCCATTTCTGTTGTTCGCCATAATCGCCAGCAGCGCTGCATTTGCATCGTAATCTCGTGCGTCGGATCAAAAATAAATAAGCTCGCTTATCTATTTTTGGTGGGATGTAATTGGGAACATGTTGGATTTTGGTAATCGTGTTTCCTTGTAATCCGTGCTATCTCTATTTGTGCTGGACCATTGATCACTTCCCCCGAGGACGCGGATTGGTAGCGGAACCTTGGCTGCTACGGAACCAGGGGCGGCGTTTTGCTTCCGTCTCGTTGATCCGAGCGAAAAACTATAATTGAAAGGAGTCCTAGTTGTTGTGTAAACGATTGTCTTAGTTGCATAAGGGCCCTAGCTATCTGTTACAGTAGGTTGTATCCGACTGGTGGTATTACCAAGGTTGACTAAATTTAGAATTGTTGAAACTTCTCTCTTTCATTCATATATTCCACTACTTTGTATCCAGGACACGTCAGCATCCACGACACCACTGCTTAAAGCGACATGCTCCGTACGGCTTTTTATTTTTATTGCAAAATCATGTTATACGGCATAAATTATACCTATTATAGCATAAAATATAATTATACCTATTATAGCCCAGAAGGAAATGCATGATCACACGATGCAGTATCACGTGAACACAAGTTGACGCCACGGTTCCTAGTTGGTAAAGGTCAAAGGGTGGGTGTCACTTGCGGCGATTTGAGTGAGAGCGTCAGGATTCTTATAAACATTCGACGTTTAACATTACGAAGTCAGTTCTGTTTCGATAAAACATTTATTGGCGGTCAGGACGCTACAATAGTTATAACTTATACTGATTGACATGATTTTGCAATAAAAATAAAAAGCCACGAACTGATCATGTCGCTTTAACTGCGAAACTTACAATCTCATATACGCCGCGTTCCCTGGTTGCAAATATAGCATGACATTTAAACCTTCTATTTGTGAGTCACGCTTTAGCAGCACATTTTCGTTTTCTGCAACAAGCGAATTAAATTATGTAATGAAAACACGACGCTACAGGGGACATGTTAATGCGTTTTCGCTCCCGCTCGTATGACTCAATTAAATTGCAAACCGACGCTGAACGGCGTCGAAGCGCGCGAGATAAATGCCACCGAACTACAACAATATCCCGTGACTAAATGTCTTGTCTGTCGACATAATGCGACGTGGCGTTTGTGAAAACAAAACAGCGCCGCCGACGAGTGATGGGACGAACCGTTCCGTTTGATCGCAGTCATCCGATCACGCCACGCCGCCCCAGAACGAGACCAAAGAGCGAGACTCCCAAAGTGACGATCGCGCGCCGATTGGTGTTGTCATGACAACGCCGCTGGCACGCACGCGGTGACCAGAGG